>VWYK01056832.1:0-13777 GCA_013399775.1 Semnornis frantzii | reverse complement strand
AGCTCAAACCAGCACACTGTCCCATCCTCTTCAACCCAAAGGTGCTTATTACCAGCACAGAATGTAGGGAGTGTAACTTTGATCTGTTATCTGCCTTCATCTCTCTAGGCATGAATATCGCAGGAATGTTTTATAAAGCTCCTAAAATACAGGCCGTGTGTAAAAAACTATTTTTACGAGACATTGTCAGTGGTGTTTAATGAAAGTATTGTTTTTGACATCCTGGGATGTTCTTAATAAAATCCACTTAAAAACATTCAGCGAGCAATAGTCACTAATCTATTGCCCTGCACCTGCATGTAGTGTTAACAGAAGGGATTATGACCAAAAGGGAAGGACCCTAAAGATGGAGTAGAAACATGCTGCAGAGTAAGAGGTGGAGCTTTCTGGAATCATGAAGATGCTTTCACATTAGGCAGAACTGTGGAAACAGCAAATTTCTGGCTATGAACTGGTTGTTTGCATATACATTTTTAGGTAGTAGAACAGTCAATCATTTCTGCTAACACCTGATACTGTCTGGCACTTCTGAAGTAACTTACTAATCTAACTCAAATACATGTTCACTTGCAATTTCTTTTGAAGATATAACTTGCCTTGTAATTTGCACGGGCACCTGTAAAATTGTAATAGTTATAGTCTTTCTTCAACTGGAGAGTTGTTTTGCTCAAGTGCAATTACTGTACAATATATGAAGCTTGAATTAAGCCATTTCCTTGTTCAGCAGAGAGAAGCAGCAGTGTTCCAAAATGAACTAGAAAGATTATTATATGATATTTCATTAAAATTTGATAAAACCGGTCTCCCCATGTTTCTTTTCTTGGTGTGTAGGGGACCATGGACCAACAGGAGAAAAAGGATTACGTGGGGATTATGGAGACCCAGGAATTCCAGGGAGGGATGGTGAACCTGGTACTCCAGGACATCCAGGTATGTCTAAAGATTAGCAACAGACTGTTTGTCAGGTGTTTTAAACCTCATTAATGGGATTTTTTTTTTTTTTCTGCTGTATATAGGTCCAAAAGGTGATCAGGGTCCCCCAGGATTCCCAGGGGATCCAGGAGTTCCAGGACAAAAAGGATCAGTTGGTGAAATGGGTTTGCCAGGTACTGATTGCTCTGAATGTTAATGTGAAACATTATGAGAGACTCGTATGGAAATTTGTTGGTGTACATCTACTAAAAGATCACACTGTCTGCAGAGTCTGAACTATAGACTTTTGGGACATTGCTTTATCAATCCTATTGTGATATACAAATTACAGGATGGTTTGCAAGGTTCCTACATTCAAATCCTTTAGCTGGATGTGGAGGTTTTGTACATTTCTTGCAGGCAGTTAGTCTTTCAAGTTGATACTTGTTTGTCTGCCTCCGCTAGTGTGTGAACTGCATTAGATTTCCTATGTGTTTTCCCTCTTCTAAGAAGTTTGGTACTACATATTAGTTACAGACTAATGATTTGGGAACTGGAGGAGATAACTGGTAAAGAATAGAATGAAGAGTCTATGTCTCAACACAGAAACTTTTTTCTCCATTCAGATGGCCTTTTGTGTGGCATACATGGGAAATCAAAGGCAAAGGACTGAAATAGTAAAAAGAAACAGAAAATTTTGGTACAGCAGAGGTTACTTTTGTTTCTGTGGTCCTTTAAAAATTATTCAAACAAACTTTTATTGCATTAATATTTTTACCAAGACTGCTGTTACTCCAAATCCAAGATTATGCCCTTCTCTTATAAGCTTTTCTTCCCATAAAATGTCCCATTTAGAAAGTGCATCTCACAAGTTAATTAACTAGCCATTTCAGTGAGTTACAATGCTTTTCTAGCTCTGACTAGCTAAGGCAACACTGAAAAATCATTATCAACACTGCTATCTTACCACTAGTTCTGATATACCCATTTTTCCTTTTCTCTTACTAGGAACACCTGGAGAAAAGGGTCTACCAGGAGTACCAGGTTCACCAGGCACACCAGGGTTCCCTGGGCAAAAAGGCGAAAAAGGAGACAAAGGAGCACCAGGTTTTCCTGGAATTGGCTTTCCAGGAGCTCCTGGCGAGAAGGTATTTACTCCTATAGGATTAAATAGTCTGTTCTCTGCCGAATACATAATCTGAAAAGATACTGTTGGCCTTTAAGCTGTTTTATTATATTTTCTGTTATGCCCATTTAAATACATTATGAGAAACTTGAAAGATGTTCATATATGCAGGTTTAGTTGCATCCCGTTCGATAGGACTGCTGTCTGCAGAGTTCACTCTTATTCTGTCTCTTCAGAATAGGCTAATTTACAGTGCTAAAAATGTGGGTGAGGGGGAAAACTTTTTAAAATACTAAGTGCATAAAGTGCAAAAGGAGTCTTAGAAATAGAACAGATAATCATACTGAAATAGTGTTTCATACTTTTACAGAGATAGCGGAAAACTTAAAAAAAAAAAAGATATGACACGCTCAGATATATCTGAAAAGACAACTGTATTAATACTGTCTGTAATTTAAATCTCTAATAGGGTTCTGATATAATTCTCATTTGTTTCACATTCCTTTTCCTAGCTATACAGTGACAGTAATCATGAATTTATAAGTAAAAATTGTAAAAATAAAACTTATTAATCTGGTAGCAACATTGATGAAGACTTAAAAGAAAAGGTTTTTTGGAAGATGATTAAATGTAAGTTAAGAAGCTCATTTGGAAAAGACTTTGTAAAAACTGTCAATGGATAGAAAACTACTCATTTTCATATGTAGGTATTAGCAGTTGCTGGAAAAGACAACTCTAATAGCAGAATTTAATGCCAACTTACTTTATTTCTAAATAGAAAAATAATTAAACTCTTCATATCTGATGGATAAGAGGGGTGACATCTAATGCTGCAAACAGAAAAAGCTGTTTCAGAATTGATGTGTGGATGTTATAACTTGTGCTGCTTCTTCTAGGGAGAGCCAGGAAGAACTGGTAGTCCAGGTTTATCAGGAGACAAGGGTGAAAAGGGCAGCGCAGGAATGCCTGGAATCCCAGGTGCCCCAGGTCCCAAAGGATCCCCTGGCATGGCAGGATTTCCAGGCAAGTGTTTATGCTTTCATGAAACAGAAGTTTCAGTGAAAAATGAATGTGGAACTTGCACCAGATATCCCACATGTAAAGTCCTGTCTTCTTCCTTTCCTTAGGGAGCCCTGGCCGTCATGGAGAAAAGGGTGAAAAAGGACTTCCTGGCTTAAGTGGCATTCCAGGTTTAAAAGGAGAACCAGGTAGGAAAAAAAAACCAAAGCGCCAGATGCTGTTTCAAGTATCGTTCACCTCCAGGCAGCAGCTAAAACAAATGCTGTGGCATTCCACATTCATTTTGGCTCAGATATTTCCTGATACACTTGTGCATTTCATAAGGAAAACCAGGCAGTGCTGTTCCTCAAGTAAATGTGAGTCCGTGTAGTGTAGGGCTAATAATTTCTTCTGTTAGTGGAAAAGGTTTTACCACTTTCCACAAGACTAAATTGTTGCTGTAGCCACTAGTTCTGTTGTCTGAGTTAATTTTAAAACAATAAAGTTGTTTTGAAACCTGGATTGGGATGTTAGCGTGCATGTTAGAGAGGGTATAGAGTAAGGAGGAAAGTAAATCTGTTGCCATTATAACAACAATTTTGAGCTTGGAGCCCTGTGTTCTTAAATTATTGATTACTGGCTTCAGGACACATCATCTCACACATGTAGGAATGGTGTGACAAGAGGTACCATGACTGTCCCCATGTACTCAGCATTGGTGAGTCTGCACCTCAAATACAGTACTCAGTTTTGGGACTCTCACTACAAGAGAGCCATTGATGGGAACACGTCTAGAACACAGCAGCTAGAGTCTGGAAGACAAGCCTTCTGAGGAATGACTGAGGGAACTGGGGTTCTTTAGTCTGAAGGAAAAGAGGCTGATGGGAGACCTTATCCCTCTCTACAACTACCTGTAAAGATGTCATATTGAAGGGATTGTTCTTCTCTTCACCCTAATAGCAACTGATAGCAGGAGAGGAAATGGTCTCGAGTTGTACCAGGGCAGGTTTAGACTGGCTATTAGAAGAACCTTCTTCACCGAAAGGGATGTCAAACACTAGAACAGGCTTCTCAGGGGGTTGCTTGAATCACCATCCCTTGAGGTGTTTAGAAGATGAATAGATGTGGTGCAAAGGGTGTAACACCAGACTTGGTAGAGTTAGACAATGACCGGACTCAGTGATCTTGAAGGTTCTTTACAACTGTGATTCTGTGATTCTATCTATAATTTGATCTCATTGGACAATGGCCTGTGCTATTCACAAGTCTTTGCTGGAGTTCCTGCACTGTAACATACTGTGATTCGTGATAATTATCTATGCCAAAATCTGTAAAACCTGTCTCACGCTGATTTAATTCAGAAGTAATCTCAGAGAAAAGTCACTCTGAAGTCATCATGCAATATCTGCTTGGTCTCTGTGGGAGCAAAATCTTAAGTTAAACTTTTCTTTACAGGGAAAAAAAAAACAAAAATATGTGTAAAAAAAAAAAACAAAACCAAAAAAAAAAACCCTAAGAAAATAGAAATAAAGTTTGATGATTCATAGGTGAAATGAAAACGCCAATGCTTTTTCAGGTGAACCTGGTGATCCGGGTCCTGCTGGTTCGACTGGACAGAAGGGTGAACCAGGTTATGATGGGATTCCAGGTGCAGCAGGTGCAAAGGGTGAACAAGGTACTGTGACTGACATGTTAATTTTATAGGGTATGAAACTGCACAAGGACAGACCTACACAAAAGTAGCTGATAGAGGGACCTGCTCCATTTGAGGTACTTTGGATGGGACCTTAGAAAATAAAGTTTGTATGGTGTCTCGCAAACTATGGACTATCAACCATCATTGTAAAACTGGTCATTTAGATGAGCAACCGTGTTTAATTGGTGAATCTTGAATGAATTGATTTCATAAATCTGGCAATACTTTACAGAACTGACATGTTTTGGAGTATGTTCCATTTTCCAGCTTAGCTGTGAAATAATAGAGCAGGCTGCCTATTTCTTAGGGTAGCATTTTCAGTCATACAGAACCAATTGTGCCAAATATAATATTGGTACGTAACAAAGACAGTTGCAGTCCTGAAGAACTTTTGCATGAAACATTTACTTAGATTTTTTTTTTTAATTTTCTTAATAGAGTTTTGTTTACTACAGGTTAAATTTAAGTACAGTTCCATCTACTAATTTTTAGCTACCTCTGTATTACAGGTCTTCCAGGCAGAGGACTTCCAGGATTTCCTGGTGCAAAAGGAGATAAAGGTAAAATACTTCTCTAAACATGCAGTAAACCTCCCTCCCAACACGGCGTAAACATAACTTTGTAATTCAGACATACTTTCTGCTTCATTCTTTTACATGCTATACCTTTTCAGAGCAGGCAGAAACTCTGAGAGGCTCAAATAGTAATTTCTGTTACAGTGGCAGCATCTTGGACCTGAGTTAGATATGCCCTATAATAGGTAATTATTCATAGTGTGGAATTTACTGCAAGCTGTGCTGTGATGAGGTAATATAAATAACTCCCATATTTGTGTGCTGTGCTTTTGACTCCAAGGATTTCTGGTTTTCTACTAATTTTGCAAGAATCAAAGTCTAGTGAGGTTTTGTTCACTAGTCAGCTAAGGATAGTGGATTTGTCACCAGGATACCGCCATAATTATTTCACTTGAATCTGTTGTGCAACCCAAGTGCAATTTTGCTCGTTTCTTAAATACTTATTCTCTGTAGCTCAGTAGAGCATGTCTAAGCTATGCACAGGGATGTGGTGTAGAAATACAAAGGACAACAGAGGCTTGACGAAATCTTACTGAAAACTGTTACTACCTGGACTTGCTAGTTTGGGTATGGCCACATAACTATCACAATTTCAAGACCTCCTTTGGTCTTTGCAAAGTGTGTCATTACACCGTGATGTGAGAACAGCTTAATTGGCTTGAGTCAGTGCTTGTTCAATGTGTCTGTGATGCACTGTGCTCCATTTTATGAAATAAGTATGTCCTAGACAGTAGACTGCAATAGATAACAGTAGTGAAGAAATATAAAACTGCTGTTTATAAAGGAAATTTTGTACAATTAAAGAATTTTTCGATCTTAAACATCTAGAAAACAAAAACTAGTCCATCTGTGAATTTAACGTGGCATCCTACCTCACTCAGTCATTCTATTAATACCAGAAACTTGTGTGGATAATCAAAGGTAATAAACCAGAATTTCCGCATCACTTTTGTTTGCTACCTTATAGTAATGAACAGTCATGAGATTGCTGAAAAAGTCCTAGTATTAGAGAACTTATTTTAATAAGCAAATTTTCTAATCACAGTTGAGTAAGGCATTGTGATGGTTTGGGAGTTCGCTGCCCCCCCCGCAACACACACTTTATAAAATCACCCAGACTAGACTCAGCCGGCTGGAAGTTAAGGAATGAAGCTATATTTACAGCTCAGCACAATATACAAGCAGATATATACACTATATACAGGAACATTTACAGAAATATACAAGTTAAAGGTTATACAGAAACACAATACCCCTTCCAGAAACCAGACTCCACAGGAGGGGCTCCCAACCACCCTTCCACCT
This sequence comes from Semnornis frantzii, assembly GCA_013399775.1. Classification (NCBI taxonomy): domain Eukaryota; kingdom Metazoa; phylum Chordata; class Aves; order Piciformes; family Ramphastidae; genus Semnornis; species Semnornis frantzii. Next base: position 7,164 of record VWYK01056832.1, on the reverse strand, counting down.
TCTTTCCACCCCTCTACCTTACCTCAGGGTTTGCCTTAGCACCAGGTGAATTTGGAGGACCGGCAAGGGGGGGTTAGAAGCAGAGTGGTTAATTAGATTAGCGGAGAGGCCTGCAGACACACACCAGCTAGAGAGACTGAGACTCTCTCCTTCTTATCTATGTTTGTGTCCTCATTCTTACACATCTTAGCAAGCCTATGAGTGACGCAGACTCCACCACTGTTTTCTTTTCACAGTCTGTACTATATTTTTTTTTCATTAAAATATTCCAATTAGCCCTAAACCAATACAGGCATGTAAAATCCTAGAGCACTTTTCCCACCTCAGCCATCTCAATCATTTTTTCAGCATAGCTCATTAAGAAATATGCGATTTAAAAATATATATGCAACTGACATAATTTGTGTTCCACAGGTATTGTAGATTAAAAAAAAAAGCCCAGGATTTAAAGACCATCCTCTATTTAGGCAAAGAGCCAAGGATAGTGTTCTTTAGACATTTTATTGCTCTTCTTAGTATACTTATACCAGCTAACCTATATTGTTTCCAAATCATGATCTAAACTTTGACTGAATTGCAAATATTAACTAATCGTGCAAGCATGAACATAAGTACTAAGTGCTTAAATCTAGATCTTAGTGAAAAAATGGTAATTCCTTTTTCTGCAGGAGCGGGTCCTTTTGTCAAGCAAAAGCACTAATTTCTCAGATATGACGATGGTTTGGGGACTTTGCATTCCTTGTGGAAGGACTGAGAGGGATGCTGAGTGGTCATCTGCTTTTTAGAGTGAAATAAAATAGCCCAGTGATCAGTTTAGCTAAGGAAAACTATGTCACTCTAACTAGTCTTTTTCTCATAATTTATGTCATAATATGGAAAACAATACACTTTTAGGTTTTTCACTTTTATGCAAAATATGTAAAGCCAAGGTCAGTATTTTCTTAAGGAAGAAAGCTTGCTATAGTAGATAAAGGCAGAGGGTTTCAGTGATTGTTATCTTTTTTCTAATCACGTTCTGGGGATTCTTTCAAATCCTAGGTGCGAAAGGTGATGTGGGTTTTCCTGGATCTCCAGGAAGTCCAGGCATCCCAGGTCTCAAAGGAGAACCAGGATATACTGGTCCACCAGGCCCTAAGGGCAACCAAGGTCTTCCTGGCCTACCAGGAAGTGCAATTGAAGGCCCTAAAGGAGACAGAGGACCCCAAGGCCAACCTGGCCATCCAGGTAATTCTTTATATTTAGTATCCATGTACTGCTATTAATCAAAGATCACCTAATTAATAATATTACCAATATTACATATCTTTGTTTATCATCATCTCAGAGATCAGGGAGAGGTGGGCCCATGCCAGCCTCATGATGTTCAACAAGGCCATATGTAGGGTCCTGTATCTGTGTGGGGGCAATCCCAGGCACAGATTTAGGCTGGGCAGTGTCTGACTTGAGAGCAACCCTGAAGAAGAGGACTTGGGAGTGCTGGTAGATGAGAAGCTCAATACGAGCTGCCAGTGTACACTTGGCGCTCAGAAAGCCAACAGTATCCTGGGCTGCATCAAGAGAAGTGTGGCCAGCAGGTTGGGAGAGGTAATTCTCCCCCCTCTACACTGCTTTTGTGAGACTCTGCCTGGAGTACTGTGTCCAATTCTGGAACCCCTATTACAGGAAAGATATGGAGGTGCTGGAACCTGTCCATATAAGTGCCATGAGGATGCTTGGAGGACTAGAGCACCTATCTTATGAGGACAGGCTGAGAGTTGAGGTTGTTCAGTTTGGAGAAGAGAAGACTCCAAGGCAGACCTTATTGTGGCCTTCCAATATCTTAAAGGGACCTACAAGAAAACTGGTGTTACTGTTTTGAGGCAACTTTGATTGTGTGTTCCTATGTCTCGGAGTGTTAATATATTTAAAAATCAGCCTAAAAACGTGGCCTTTCCTTTGGCAGTGGCCCTGTACTAGAGGCTAAGAACAGAGCAGAGCTGAAATGCGTCTCAACACATCCATACCTGTTAACATAACATCTGTTTGTTCTGCACATATAGAAAACAGTATTACTTTCCATTAGCCACAGGCTGATGAATGACAGCTCTGATAGGGCTGGCTGATCTTGGAGGTCTCTTCCAACCTGGTTGATTCTATGATTCTGTGATCTCCAGTCAGATGGAGAGTCATATGGACCTCCATGCAACAGATTCTCCTACTTAGTTTCTTGAAATTTTACTACAGTAATTGCTTTGGCTATGTCCTTCTGTAGATTGGGCCAGCTCAACTCCTGTATCAGGTACTGCTCTGAACAAATTTTGCCACTAAATCTCTTCTGATTTGTAGGTTTACCTGGTCCAACAGGGCCACCAGGGCCTCCAGGTCTGAAAGGGGCCAAAGGAGAGCAGGGAAGCAATGGCTGGCCTGGGACTCCTGGGAGCCCAGGAGTCAAAGGTGATCCAGGTTTCCAGGGACTGCCAGTAAGTTACTTTCATTGTGCTCCAGATTTGCTGAAAGCTGGTTGTAATTAGTGGCTATATTAACCATAGATTTTTTTCATTCAAAATAATGATACTTTATGCTCAAAGTGCCTTTGGTCTCACTGCAGATGATATAAAGTCAGCTTGGAAACTTCGCAATTCTCTCCTTTTAAAGCCTGCCCACAGATAAGCTCTAGTGAGCTAATGAACTTATTAGCGTTTTATAGATAGTGAGTGGTAACATACAACACCCAGAATATAATTTACAATGTATTAACAGTACAGGATGGCTGCAGTACATCCATAAATCCTGGAAATACATTAGTAGTTAATTTTAAAGGTTTCATAGTCCATAAGAAATTGCCTTCTGAAAATACCCGAACTGTTGGGTTTTGTTATGTAACCTTTCAATAAAATGTACTTTCATTTTATTGAAAGTCAGTGATGAAATATGGTTGCTGATTTAGAAATACAAACAGGCAATGCTCTTAATGCATTGTTGTCATATAGTATTTGTTTTCCCTGCTCTAAAAGGAGCCCTTTTTCTTTATATTAGGGAGAATTGGGTAGAAAAGGACAACAGTCATGCAGAATAGTTGGTCTTCTCTATTTTTTCTCTCAGAATGCCTGCTGCCTCTTTTTCTACATCACACACTCTATATTTTAACTTTTCATTTCTTCTTTCCCACTAAGAAAATAATAGTAAAATTTATGGAAGAAGGAATAAGAAGGTATGAAGGAATAAGAGATATGAACTCAACAATTGCTAGCATGTAGAAAGAAGGAAGACTCAAGAATAAGTGCCTAATGTGAAATCCAGAATAGTGATAGTGTACTTAAGAGGTCCAAATTATTCTTGATTACACAAAGATCTGCTGGATCCTTTGCTGCATCCAGGAGTCACTTCACAAAGACATTAAAGATTTTACTTCAGTATTCTGACGCAGGAAGTTGGCTGTGTCTTTTTACCTTACCATCATATAATACATCAGATTACATCAGCTTTGAAGGTAATAAATTTTAATATAACATTAAAATATATTTTTTCCCTAGTTCAAGAACTTACGATACTCCTCCAGAGTGCTACATTTATATACCACAGGAAATTCTAAAGCTTTTCACAAGTTGATATTCTAGTTTAAGACTGTTTTTCCAAGCATACAAAATGCTAGAATATTTTGATTTCCTGTCTTCAGTCAGAAAGAAATGTTTTGCTGTCCTTGAGTCACAATGCATAGTATTGGGTTGTTAACTTAGTATGAAATGCTCCAGTGAGTTATTTCAATATTAAACTTCCTCACATGATATATACTAAGATGAGTTTCTGATGTCTTTATCTTCCTCAATATGATAGGCTTCTGCCTTGATTGCAGCTCAGTTGCTCATGTAGGTCACCAAATACATTGTGGTCTGTATAAGAAAGGAATTTTTATGTGGGTGACACAGCCTGTCCAAAACTCCTATCCAAAAAGAGTGAATGCAGATATCAGACTATGAAATACAAATCCAGTTGATTTATCTGCGCATTTAAATGTTGAAATGATAAAAGAAACATTTTCATCATTTCAATGAACTGAAATAATTTTGGCTTGTTTGGAACAGTTCTAAAACAAAATGTTGTTTGACAAGCTATGTCTGATGGGAAGTTAAAAAAGAGGTTTTGAAACTGAGTGCTGTTGTGGAAAAAGTTTTTTGATGGACAACTTCCAATAAACTCCTCATAAATATTTCCATTTTATTATTATAATTAAAAAATATTATTTTAAACCCCTTTTTAATGATTTTATCTGAGCCATGACTGTCTTCTGAATGAATGTTAGCCCTGCTGTTCTGTGCAAGAGAAGTTCACATGTCATGGTAAGAAGAGAGGGACATTTATTTAAACAATCCTGCATACTGTGAATATGTGACTGAAGGAAACCAGGAAACATTTCTCATTATTGCCTTCCTCATTACTCCAAGGGTAGTGTTTCTTTTGTGTGATTTTGGAATTTTCACTGCTGACGTCCATTTCTGAGCTTACTAATTTCTTCTGTCTTGAGTCAGGAATTAGTTATGGAGGAACTCTCAACTCTACTTATATTTTTTTTGCAACAAACAAGAAAAGGAAATTGACAGTCATTAAGATGAGTCTATACAGTGTCTTTTGAAGTCTGAGCTTGGTTTTCCTTGCAGTGAGGCTACAATTAACTTGTTACTATTGATTTCAGAGGCATAGTTTATAATAGCGAAGGCAGGAGTCTGCATTGTGTTTAAAGTTAAGTCCTTGAGTATTTTAACCCTACTGAAAAAAAAAAAATCTTCAAAGGACTGTAAACTGTTTAACACGTTTCATTCCACATTTGAATGTAGAAGTTTTCAAGGATGCTGTGGTCTAGATTTTGCCATACAATTATCTAAGTAGCAGTCATCTGCTGGGGCTGCACTGAAATTAGTATTTGCTGATATTTGTGTGCTTACTGGTGTTTTTCATGATGATATTGCATAATAAGCTTTTTATTAGCTATACTGTTAGCAAGACCTTATTCTGATCTAGTATCCTGGCAAGGCAAAAAAATAATTAGAGAACAAGGCATCACACTTGTTCCTGTAAGAGAAGCTTCTCATCCATTTGTGGTAGAGAACAACCATTCCTTAAACTTAGTGAACTTGGTGCTTTCTCTCTCTCTCCTTTTTTTTTTTTTTTTTAAACATAGTTCTGCAAAAATATACAGCCTGTTTAAGAGTCATTATAATAGTACAGGCTAACTATACTTCACTTTTTCTTTTATACAGGGTAGTCCTGGTGTACCAGGAGATGTTGGTCCAAAAGGTGATTTGGGGCCTCCGGGAATTCCAGGTGTTCCAGGTGAGAAGAAAATTTACTGTATTCCTAAAACGTGTACCAGAATATCTCTTTCATATCCTCCTCTCAAATAAGATGCACAAGGAGTGTTGCCTCTATCACAAACTGTTGAAATGGGACACTGAAAGCTGCATCAAAAAGCAGACAGCACCATTGAGATTTTTCTTAAGTTTTTGTCTGTCGTCTTGCACTTGCTTTAAAAGATAGTTATAAAATAAGCTGGTTAGACATTGCCAGTCAAGAGTCTTCAAGATTTTCTTGAGAACTAGAAAGGCAAATGTTATAGCCATATTTGAGGAAACATGGGCTCAGTATGTCCCATTGTTGACTAAATTGCTGCTACTGTGTAAAGAAATGGATTAAAAATTAATAATGATATTAATTTTTATGTCCAGGCAGAGATTGTAATAACTATGAAAACTGTTTATTAACATTAAATCTCACCACAAAACTTATATACAAGGTTCAAAAACGCATGGTTTGGAAATTTATACATGCAGGGCAGNGCTTGAAGTATTTACTCACAAAATACTATGGGACAATACCCAAAGCACATGGTGGGGCTGCTGCTGGGCTGAAAGCTGCTAGAGGCTTTGGAGCTTCCACAGGCTCCTGGATGCTTCAGAAATGAGGCAGACAATCCCTGACCTGGTCCTGGCTCTCTTGGCAGCAGGCTCTCATGCAGGCAGACATCTTGCAGTGTGCAGTCTCAGCACAGTGTCACGCTGGCTGTGCAGGCCGAATGCATGGAGGCATCAGGGCCTCAGCAGGCAGGATACAATAGCAGAGAGCACCTTAGCAGAGAGAACCCCGTAGCAGATAGAGCCCAATGTGCTACCTGCTCATCCTTTATATCCATTTCAGCCCGAGACTGATGGGCCTTTGGACATAGATTACCCAATCAGGATGGCAGTTTGCCCAGTTTGCCCATATTAGGTGAAACTGGGGCTTTGTCCCCTTCCTGTGGCCACCACCCCCAGCACAGAGGGAGGGGGAGCAGGGGAACATGCTGGGCAAGCCAGGACATTTGCAAGCCCACTTGGCCTATTTAGGCCTACCACGACATACTGTCACCATCATATGCAGGAAAGCACCATGTGCATTAAAAATGCATTTATTAATAAGGGAAAAAAAATCTGGTTATTTGGAGAAAGATAATTATTAATTAAAGTAAGAAACACTTAGTTTCAGTCATCATTTTTTTGGCAACAGTGCTGTTCTTTGTATCTCGTTCTTCCAAACAGTTAAAAAACACTTAAATGATCATGGAGTTCTATATGGCTATTCTGCACATATCCTTCTATATCAAGAAAGTACTGAATTTTCATGTAAACATTTCTTTGGATTTCAGGTCCAAAAGGATCTCCTGGCTACCCAGGCCTTAAGGGTGAGCGAGGTGATCAAGGGCTTCCTGGATCTAAAGGTATTATATAAAGACTTCCCTTTTTTTCCCCAGATGATGTTGTTGTTAAAATGTTTTTTTGTGACTAATCAATGGATATCTCCTATCCCTTTTATTCAATGTAAAAAGGTACAAGAAACCAGATATCATGGTATTAGGATCTGAATGTCCAGATACATTGAAATGTTGGATAGAGAATGAATGTATTTAGCTTCTGCTCAGAAAGATCATTAATGAAGTTCTGTCATTAGAATCTTTAAGTGGTATCCTACAATCACAGAACCAGAAAATGGTTTGGGTTGGAAGGGACCTTTGGATGTCATCTAGTCCAACTCCTCTGCCCTCAGCAGGGACATCTTTCACTAGATTAGGTTATTCAAAGCCCCATCTGGCCCAACTTTGATAATTTCCAAGATCGGGGCATCTACAGCTTCTTCACTGGGCAACCTGTTCCAATG
>VWYK01056827.1:0-33684 GCA_013399775.1 Semnornis frantzii | reverse complement strand
AACCTTCCTGCAAAGAGTTTCATTCTGACTGGTGGCTTTTGCCATACAAGAACTTTTTGGTGACCTCTCTGAAGCAATTTTAACTGGTTAACAACACATAGGTGCTTGCCTTACAGACATCCAAACCATCATCATACCAGAACTGAGTTGGTACCTAGTGGATGGTTGAAAGAGCATGAAAAGTGGTCTCCTTTCATTCTTGAGATGCTCCCTTAGTACAAGAGTTGGGAGATGTTTGTTCTGAATGTGTCATGGATTTTCAGGTTCATTGTCCAGGAGGCTGATATTTCTGATGTTTTTTATAAAGAATGAAGAATACACGTCTCCTTCTGGAAGGCCTCTGCAGTTGGTTTTAATAGTAATCAAAACTACCTACCAGTTGCCAAGTAAGGTAACACCTAGTCTCCACTGTTGCTGCCAGACCAGCTTTTAAAAACTTGTAGTTATTATTTCATCTTTTCTCTAAAGCCTTGTCACAAACCTAGACTTTGTTTTTGTAAAAGATAAGATCTATCTTGTCATCACCTACCACCACATAAACCTGTGCGTGTATGTACATATGCTGTACTGAAGTAGTGTCAGCTGTTGAATATCTCTTTGCAGAAGTACAGTGCATTTATTTTGTGATATTCATGTGTCAGCACAACAGAAAATCCTGAGCTTCTAAAAACTCCACTATTTACTCACTTAGCTAATCTCCAGAGATGATATAAATCTAATGTCTTCTTGAAAAAAGCACATTAAGGATTTCCCCGTTAGAGAGAGCTTTACTTTCATTAAGAATCTTGTACATCAGGCCAAATCGCCTGGAAAATGAACTAATTACTAAATAACAATGCAACGCATCAGATGTCCTTCCATTAGTGCTTCAGACTGTTCATGGGTTCTCACCTAGAGTTTCACTGTTCGTTGGTCTCGAGATAAGTATTTAGGTAGTAATGTGACCTGTACATGTTAGTTCATTAAATCTTGGATCATAATAGATCTGATTAAATAGAGTTCCTGCTTCTTAGTAGATCAAGCTAAAGATGATTTACAAGTGTGTCAAGTTTGTTGTTACAAAAACAGTCCTTCAGCTGCCCAGTTTTAGCATTGTCTCTTGTTCTGGAGACAGCAACAGAGCAGTGGAACAGAAGCATCTTAGAAATTGTTGAATCTTACAAGACCACTGAAGTACAAGAGAATGTATTGGTAAACTTCCATTTTCTGTTAGACAAAAGTTAAATTCTACATACAAGATTTGTGCTGTATTTTAATCAGTTTCAGTGAAAATAGGTGATAAAATTGAAAAACATTTGGGATAGTAGAGGTATTTGGTAACTGGGAGTCTTTCAAGCGAGTTTCAACTAATCTTTTGTCTATGCTATTAATGTATTTTGGGAAGAAACCTGGTTCATAAATTCCAAGGCACTCAACAGTTTTGTCTGCTATAAGTACATGCCATATTCACATAGTAGGATTGTGTAAAAGGCTAGCAATAATACTGTGGCTACAAAATGAAGCACCTAAAATGAAGTATTAAGACGTTTATTTTGTGGTGGAATAAACCTTAAGCTTGTGAGACAGGATTTTTAATAAGGTAGAGCTAATACTCATGTTTCTGTGCATTTCTGTGTTTTGGATGCAGATTTTCTAATCTGGTGGAGTAAACAAATGAGCAGGAATAATGTAGATGGATGTAATCTTCTCATAGTGCCCAGAAGATTGTGCTTCCTGAGCCAGATACAACACTGGTTCAAAAATGGTGTTCAAAAAATCATGTACATGACACTTCAGGACATGATTTAATCCCCATGGTGGTGTTAGGTCAACGATTGGATTCAATCTAGGAGGTATTTTCCAACCAAAATGATTCTGTGGTAAATGTCCATCCAAGCCACTGTTGCTCTCTTCCCTATTTTCAAAGAGATCTATTCACTTCCTAAGGCTTTTCCCTTCTCACATATTCTATCTGATGCTTCCTATTCCCTCCCCTCATGTAGTGTTCCTGAGTTTCCTGATGCCAATTTTCTTTCCCTTCATTGTTCCTTGTTTTCTATCAGACTGGTAGTAGATGCTGTTAAAATGTGAAAAGTGCAACAGAGGAAGAGCTTGTGGTGAGAATGGAGACTGGGCTCTTCTGACAGTCTCTGTGAGCCCACAGCTGATGCAGAGTTTTGCCTTGCCAACCAGAAGCCATCCTTGCTGCTGAGCCCAGTAAAGCAGAATCTCCAGTCAAAATGACTGTCCACAGGTGCCATATAGGTGTCTTCCAAGGGGCTACACCATTACCTTTATGTGGCCAGTTTCAAAATAAAGCAAACTGCAATGTTAAATGCATAGTTACTGGCATAAAATTACTTCACAGTTGTAAAGTGGTTTGTATTTATTACCTCAATACCTTGCATGCCAAGCTGGTGGAGACAATGAAGTAACTCCTGAAGCTTTAGTTACATAGAGGCTTCAAGTGGAACCCAGTACTATTGTCAGAAGGAATGATACCCCTGCCACCCACCTGAATTAGAATGTGCTGTTCAAATACGAGCTTCACCTGTGTGGCTGCTTTGCTATTGATTCCTTCAGTCATCTGCTTCATTTTGGTAAAATTGTGATGTTGCACTCTCTACACAATTTAAAAGACAACTTTGCTAGGCCTTTCTTAAAAAAAAAACCACCAAAACCAAACAAAACCCAAACAAGTACAGTATTCAGTTGTACCAAGAAACTCAGTTCACCAAAAAAATAACTGCTGCTTCTCACATGTAGGTCAGACAGCTTTGAAAAGAGGCACTGTGAAGATGCATGATTATGAAAATCAGTGTACAGGTAACTTGTAGATACACTCAACAGAGCGGGCCATTGTCCACCAGCTTCCCTCTTAAAAGCCTGCTCTAGGCAGCTGCCCAAGCAGAGCTTGACTAGCAGCATTCACAGCATTCATCAGTGATGGGATGTAAACTATTTTTCCTGTACCTGTTTCCAAGGAAGTAGCTGTGTTTCGGAGAAGGCTACAGGTTACAAAAATTCAGAGTGAATTTCTACTTTGTGCCATAGCAATAACTTTAAGAAATATTACAGATNNNNAAAAAAAAATACAAACCCCCCCCCCCCCCCCCCCCCCAGTAATAAGATAAAAAAACCCACTTCAGTGTCAAGTAGCAATTGGCCACCTTTACTGTGGATGTCCCTTTTGTCACTGTCCCTTGGTTACCTGCACAACAGTCCCAAGGAAACTAGATTCAGGTTGCAGAAGCCACTCATCAGCTAGTGCCAAGCTGAGTTGACACTCTGACTCTACTCATGTTCTGCGACCTCGGTTTATAGAATCAACCAGGTTGGAAGAGACCTCCAAGATCATCCAGTCCAACCTATCACCCATCCCTATCCAATCAACTAGACCATGGCACTAAGTGCCTCATCCAGTCTTGAACACTTCCAATGACGGCAACTCCACCACCTCCTTGGGCAGCCCATTCCAATGGCAAATCACTGCGAAGAACTTCCACCTAATATCCAGTCTGTACCTCCCCTGGCACAACCTGAGAATGTGTCCCCTTGTTCTGTTTCTGGTTGCTTCAGAGAAGAGACTGACCCCCCACCTGGCTACATCCTTTCAGGTAGTTGTAGACAGCAATGAGGTCACCCCTGGGCCTCCTCCAGATTAAACAACCCCTGCTCCCTCAGCCTCTCCTCATAGGGCTTGTGTCCCAAGCCCCTCACCAGCTTCATCACCCTTCTCTGGACACGTTCTCAACATGTTTCTTGAATTGAGGGGCCCAGAACTGGACACAGTACTCAAGTACAGAACACGGACACAGGACTGACCAGTGCTGAGTACAGGGGAAGAGTAACCTCCCTTGTCCTACTGGCNCTGTCATCTGCAAACTTAGTGATGATGGACTCGGTCCCCTGGTCCAGATCATCAATAAAGATATTGAACAGGACCGGGCCCAGCACCGATCCCTGGGGGACGCCACTAGTGACTGGCTGCCAACCAGATGTGGCAGCATTCACCACCGCTCTGGGTCTGGCCCTCCAGCCAGTTCTTGACCCATATCAGAGTGAATCTGTCCAAGCCACAAGCTCCCAGCTTTGCCAAGAGCTTCTTGTGGCAGATGGTGTCAAAGGCTTTGCTGAAGTCCAGGTAGACTACATCCACAGCCTTCCTTCCCTGCTTTCACCAGGAGGGTAACCTGATCATAAGAGATCAGGTTGGTCAGGCAGGACGTGCCTTTCCTAAACCCAGGCATCCGGTTCATCTCTAGTACTGCTCTGTTTAACTCTCTCCCCATTCCAGCTTAGTTTAAAGCCCTTTCAATGAGCCCCACCAGTTCATGTGCCAGGTTCTTTCTCCCCCTCTGAGACAGATGTACCCTTATCTGTTTTGTAACTATTCCTTGGTTACCTGCACCGTGCAGTCCCAAGGCAACTAGGTTCATGTTGCAGAAGCCCCTCGTCTGCCAATGTCACAACTGAGTTGACAGTGATTTGTATTATGCGGCCTCTTTAGATGGGAGCCCAACAGAGTCAATTGGTTGCTCATGCCACTACTCAGCAAAGTGTGAGGATTGACTAAATCTCCCTCATGCACTCTAGTTCAGGTAGTTCTAACTGTTCCACTGCAAGACTCCTGGATGTTGCTGTTTTCTGAGCACATCATATCCTTTTGCCTTGCTGTTTCCACATTTATGCTCCCCCAAGCACTTCTGTGTTTACTTGTAACTCTAGCCCTCTGCCTCTTCAAACACCTTCACATAGTGACTGGCTAGTAAACCAAAGTAGCACCTCAGGCTTTTCTCAAGCTTCCTGAATAATACAGATTTTCCAAGCTATCTTAAGTGATACTACAGTGAAGAAAAGAATCTCTTTACCAAGGATATTGTTCTGTGTTTTGTGGCTCCTAATGTATTCCAGGGACAACTTCACTAAAGGAAAAAAATTTCCTGGCACAACAACAAACAAACAAAACAAAACACCCCCCCCAAAAAAAAATCAGCTGCAGCTGCCAGATAGTTTCAGCTTTGAATTGTTTGCATTTATTTGGTCTGGAGGTGGTTCAATAAGACATTCACGTCTGCCTTGTGTCAACAGTTTGTGAAGCCTTCAAGCAACTCCAGTGAACTGTTCTGTTCCTCCCCCAAAACAAATTGAAGGCAAGGGGCTACAGCAGCAGTAACCAAAGGACTAGAAGCTGGAAAATGTCACACCACAGTTGAAGTGAAACTGATATAAATCCATAAAGTGATATCTCTCAAAAAAATCCAAACAAAGGCAATCTACACTTAATACTCAACCTTTTCCATATGAGTAATGCAGAAAGGGTTCATGTATGGAAGGATATTTTGAAGGTTAACAAATGTTTGTGTAGCCAATAGTTCTTGATGTTAAGTATTAGCAAACAGTTGTTCACTAACATTATTAGCAAACAGCTGCTCACGCTAAGATACAAACATGATCTTTTAAGAGACACCAAACTGGAAAGCTGGATCAGGAAGCAAAATGGCTCAGCTACAAAGTCTGTCACAGAAGAGAGTGAGTAATTTAAAAAGAAAATAGGCTTATAAGCGAGATAACATGAGCTTGCTTGTAGCCATAGGAAGCTTTCTGCACTTGTTGCAGTATAGTAAGTCACCAACGTATATAATCTATTGCTGCACTGAGGTTTTGCAGTGTTCTGATACTTTTTCTCCAGTCATCCAACTGCTGAAGCCATGTTAGCTAAAGCATCTCTTTTTCTGGATTGGCAAAACTGATTATGTTCCATTCACCTGATCTTACACAGTTAACTCCCAGGAATTCCCAGAACATGCTCTAGTTACTTGAAAACCTCAAAATTACTCCAATTTATGCCTGCAGGACAGTTGTGACAGTAAGTGAGGGGTTTTCCTCTACATCATGCAAGTAAATCCACGTGTTCTGGTAAACAATTTGTTGCAAACAAATTGGTATAACAAATGTGTGGGCAGAAAGATGAGTTTTGCTGGAGGGCAGTGTTTAGCCAAAGCTTTAGCTGGCAGATCTTCTGCGTGTTTACTAAATGTTAAGGGCTGTGCGGTCTGACATTTTGTTTTTATTGTTTAGGGGGTTTGTTTCTTTTTATTGTCAAGATTTTGCTTTCTGTGCCGTGGAGTCCAAAGGTCCACCTTCACCCTGTCTGCAGTGTACATGTGAGGAACTGTAAAACCATAACAAGTTAAACTGCTGAAGCATCATCAAATGCCATGTTTCTCTGGCTTTATGGATCTGCTTCCCCTTTTCAGCCCCTCTATCTTTGACTGCCGTTGCCCTCTTCTCAGAGGGTGAGAAGCTCTTGAGTTCCTCTACTCTGCCTTGGCGAGGTCACATCTGGAGTATTGTGTCCGGATCTGGGCCCCTCATTTCAACAAGGACAAAGAACTGCTTGAGAGTCCAGCACAGAGCCACAAGAATGATCAAGGGAGTGGAATATCTTCCTTAAGAAGAAAAGCTGAGGCAGCTGGGGCTCTTCCGCTTGGAGAGGAGGAGACTAAGGGGTGATCTCATTAATGTTTATAAATACATAAAGGGTGAGTGCCAAGAGGACAGACCCAGGCTCTTCTCATTGATGCCCAGTGACAGGACAAGAGGCACTGGGTGAAAGTTGAGACATAGGAAGTTCCATGTAAATGTGAAGAAAAATTTCTTCACTGCGAGGGTGACAGAACACTGGAACAGGCTGTCCAAGGGGGTTGTGGAGTCTCCCTCTCTGGAGATACTCAAAACCCCCTGACATTACTGGACACTTTCCTCTGTGATCTGGTACACAAGATCCTGCTTTGGCAGGGGGCTTGGACTAGATGATCTTTCAAAGTTCCTTCCAGACCCTGACATTCTATGATTAAGTTCTTTCACATTAGGAGGAAGGAAAAGTGGGTGTAATTGCTGCAAGTATTTATGTTTTCCAGGGAACCCCTAATTACCTTTAATTGCTGGCAGCAGCTAGGCAATTAGTTGTTCTCTGAGTAATATAAACACATCATAACCTTCTTTGAACTCTGCTTTGAGAACATCCTTGAGATAGAAGTACCACAAGCTGAGGAAACAAAGTGGAATTAGGGAAAAGCATCTGCACAACAAATGCAGTTATAAACCTCAATCTGACATTGTGATGGAAATCTTTTATTGGTTTCTGGAGTTCTCAAAGTTGTTCTAGGCTTTGTAAAAAGCTATACAGATTGCACTATAAAAATACTGTTATTGCAGACTGAGTCATAAAGAGCACAGCTAATGATTATGCACCAAGACAAAGAGTTGCATGATGTTCATTCTGTTTAGCTTGTTAATTCTGGTTATCTCATAGTCTTTCCATTCTTCATCCAACAACACGCTCAAGGAACGTCTTTGTGCAGTGTATGCACTTTCTCCACTATGAATTAAGCCCAATAGTGAGATTCTTGATGTAATAAATACATTGCTGTGTACAGTGCTGATTTCTTTCTGTATGATATTGCAGTCATGATCTTTCAGCTGCAACAGATACTCCGCTGCACATTCAGAGATTTGTCAGCTTTGGTAGTTGAGGAGTTCTGTCTGTGCAAGGTATGCTGGGTTATTTCCTGATTCATCAGACTGAGTCTATCTTCAGTCTCCTTTTCTGGAAATGCAAGTTTTTGTGTACCATGGGTTTCTGGTTAGGGCTTGGTGCCAAGTTCCTGTAAGCTGCAAAAATGGAAAAGTGCTCTTCCACAGACCACCATCTTTTGCAGATGATTGTCTGTTACAGGCAGCACTGCGAAAAATGAGGAACACTGATTGTGCTGAATTGAACAAGTTGGGTCTATCTGCAGCTCACCTCAGTGATCTCTGTAACATCTAAAATTCAAGATTGAGCCGGTTTACTGCAGTGTACCTGAGATGATGCCTATCCTTTGTACTTTGGTTTTTTTAATGGGGAATCTCCTATCCTAACATGAAAAACATCTTTCTACTATACAGAATACAGTTTTGTCACAAGAAACAGTTGAGCAGTTAATGATGAATGGAATCTAATACAGAATTCCTGGGAAACTGTGTTTCTCTCTAATTAGTATTTTCTGTGTAATTAGGCCTAGTCCACATCAGAAAAGTGCACTGCAGTTTTACAATACTTTAGTATGCTTTTCCTCAACACCTTTGTATCCTTAGCAATTTGGCAAACTTTAAAAAAAAAAAAAAAAAAGAAGAAGCAGACTGATGGAATATTGTTTCATGAAAGACTCAAACTCAGCAAAACTTGGTGTACTGTATAAAATGCAATGGCCAAGAACACCACTTGGAGTTGAGATATGCAAAATAAAGGAAGGCTTTCCCAGCCTGAGAAATTATTCTCTTAGCTGCTGATTTGGTACGTGTGTGGCAGTTATGTGTATTTTATATAAGAGGATTTAAAAACAGAGTATAAAAGATTCCTTAAAAACATCTACAACTGGTTGTCTGCTATAGTAATAGCTAGCGTGTCTTAGAGTTACATCATCTTCTAAAACTTACTGTGTATAAGCAAGGATAAAATGTTCTGCTCTAAAAAAAAATAAATATAAAAGCAGCTACTTTGTAATTTGAAACAAGTATTTAGATGAACTAAAGTTCTTAATGTGAATTGTCACCTCTAATGATTTGAATGACTGGACAAAAGTTTTCATCTTATAATTGAAATAACTGCTAAGCAGAAAAAAGAGAGTAAGTCAGTGTGTTTGCTGCTGTGATGCAGCTTCCTGAGGTGGTAAAATGAGGATCTGAAGCCAATACTGTAACACAGCTATTTATATTTTCTTCATTCTGACGAAGGCTTGTTCTGGCTTACCAGCAACTTCATTTCTTGCTTATCTATACTGGAATTTACACTTTCAGCCTCTTTTTCTTGCTCAGGTACACACGTGCAGCCCACTGGAATAGTGACATAATCTTCTGTGTAGACGTAACGGCCCCCAGCACACGCCGACGTGCGACGGAGGATGACTGTTGGCATGTACACAGGGGTGCTGCGGAAATGAAAATTCTCCTCACCGAAGATCCCCATGAGACAGCCTTTGCACAGACAGTATGCTTCAGGAATGTATTTAGGATATCTTGTGGGATCATATGAAATTCTATAGGGAAGCAAATAATAAACGTTCATTAGTATCTCTCAAAATATACCCAGCTGGTAAACATTATTATAATGTGATTTGACCGTAAACATTTATATAATATTTTTGTTTTCTTTGCCAGGAAAAATAGCTTAGCTTCTGCTGGTTAGCTTATTATTTGTGAAATGCAAAGACAAAAAAACAAACCATGAACTTCCAGAACTGATCACATCCTACAGTGCACACTGAAGGACAAGGTGACCGGCTTTCTAAAATGTGATATTCAGGGGGATAAACAGAGTAAGTTTTGTATTTTGGACTGAATAGGTAAACAGAGCATTTAAAAGGACACTTGAGCACTTCCAGACTTTTGATCTGCCTTGACTTCTTAAAAAAATTGTTACAGATCCCTGTTAGCATTATTACTGCTGAAGTTATGTTTTAAAATTTTGTAATTTAAATGGAATTAAATTGTACAATTATTTCTGCAGCAGTTTTTTTGTTCCCTAGTATATTGAGGGTTATAAAGGTGCCTTCCCATTGAAAGCATAACTCTGTGTTTCTTTCTCTAAAGTGCCTCCATTTTTCTTCCTTTAATGAGAGAAGAGTAATATTTGCATGCTCACACAAAGTTCAAAGTGAATGTTATTTCTGCCCTCACCTGCTACATTTCGAAGTAAAGCATTGCCCCAAAACTGCAGTGCAGACTCTCTGTTTTTGTTTTCTTCTTACAGTTTGTTGTTCGACTCTTTCTGTTTGCTTATTAATGTCTCTGGAAATTCCTGATTAGCAGGAGCTGGAAAGCTTATAACCTAAGTACAGCTTGGACTAATGAAGTCCAAGTTTCAGCATTCCTCTCTGGATGTTGTTGGATGCAGAAACAAAGATGTTATACTCTGGCCTCAAGTCATACAGACCCTGGCTGGCCTACAGCCATTGTTTTAAGCAAAGAGAGTACAAGCAGATAAGTCTGCTTGTTTCTTGAAATAAAGGACTAAATACACAGCAGAGTACACGTACCTGAGTGTGTAGCCATGCTGCTTATTGTGGTGACAATGTGTTTGTTGCTTTGTTCTTTAACTGCTTTTTCTGCTTTTACTGGAAGTAATTGTTGGGCATGGCTGTAATTTATTACAACTGTCATTATTCTAGAAAATACCTGCAACGCCAGCAAAAGTTGTTTTAAATATGCTCAACTCCTATGCCAGCTGTCCATCCTCTTTGTACCTTTAAGCTTCTTCCGGACCACCTGCTCTCACTGCTACAATACTTGCCCTGCTTCAGCGCTGGTTCTGCTACCCAGCTGCAGAGAGATGACTGCTCTCCTTGGCTGGAGAAGTGGTCAGCCCAGAAGCACCACCAACCTCTCCATACTCCTCCTCCAGACACCATCACAGCTTTGGGAGAATGCTTCCCCTAAGTGCCTTGTTATCAGAAGCACTTACTGACCTGTCAGGTGACAGAAAACACTTTTCTGCCTTTCCTCTTCCTACTTCACTCAGTAGATGATTAGACCAACATGTAGTGCACAGCAGAAGTATCCTGCAGGCTGTTAATGGCATGCAAAAAGCATGAAGATGCATTGGTCACCTAGTCCAAATGTCTCCCTGAGGCAAGCTCAGATGTATTTGCTTATGTTTGTTCAGCCTGTTCCTGAAAACCTTCATAAGAGATCCCCAGTCTTGCCCAGAGGCTCTGTTGCAGTATTTTACCACCTCTTTATTTGATAAGTTTTCTTAATAGGCAGAGCATTTTCTTCTTCCAAACTAAATCGTTGCTCACGTTAGGATGGGAAATTACAGAAGCTGAGGCTAAAAAAACTGAGTAACAGCCAAAGATCTGATTCCAGACAAAATGCCCACTGTGATGTGAAGGGCTGCAAAACCAGGAAAAGTTCTTGCTTGGGAGTTTAAACCATCCTCTACTTGGAATCAGGATAGAACCACCACACAGTAGATGAAGTGGGGCAACTAGGTAATTAAAAAAAATAATAACTACTTGTCCCATTATTTATGGGATGATACAAACTATTGAGTATACAATTGTCCCCCTTCCTACAGCAGTTTCAAAATAACCAGTTATGGAAAATGTAATAAAGTGATTCCTAAATTGTGTTTCCTAGGGTTTGTATCACTTCCCTAAGTATAATGGTGTTACTCTCTTGTCTTTTCAGGTAGTCTCTGATGTGAGAAGAGGTTTCAGCTGATGTGGAAGGAGCGGTATAAGCTGGCCTCAAGCTGTGATTGCAGAGTTATTTCTTAGCAAAAAAAAAAATCTGCATTTGCCAAAACAGGCAACCTGGCAGTCGCTCAACCCACTAAGTTGATTCTGGTCACAGGATTGATCAGGGAGTTCATCCAACTGAAGAGTAACTCCATCAAACGCTAGATTTTGGTCCTTCAGCTGTATTGCCACATATACACAGAACTCTGCACAAACAGGCCAGTCTGCTGCAGACGGGGACAAAAATTAACTGCCATTTTCAAAAGTATCATCAGTTTATCTGGTTACACCAAATCTGGAATTGTGGATTTAAGCAAACATAAACTTGATTATCCTGACATCAAAGATAAGAGGCTTTTTTGCTGCTGTTGTTGAAATGAATGTATAATTTGGGTTCTCTTGTCTTTTAGAGGAATTTCTTTTCCTCACGGAATAATCTGACTAGTTGTCTCATGGCCAGACATCTGTGATGTTACAGATATTTTCTGTAAAGCTTCTCTGCCCCATTTATACTTGCTTACTTTCCCAAGGAAATACCTTCCTGCTACAGGATCTCACACCAATGTGAAATAAAATGTCTGGTAGCCAGCAGAAGGAAAGAAAGTGGAATACAGCCTTTTCTGCTTGATACATTCCCAGTTCAAACTCAAGTGTGATTGATTTCAGTGGTAGTCTGTTAAAAACACCACATGTCAAGTCGTTGGTATTTCCTCTACTGTATCACCTCTAGCACCTGGTTTATGATGTTACTGGAAAGCATGAACACACTTCTGGGTGCAAACATAAGAGTTTTCACTAATAACAAGTGAACACCGTCCCTGGAATCATGCTCTACAACAAACTTTCCCCTCCAAATTCCCATATGGCAAATGTTAAGTATAAATGAGGAGTTTTTGGAAGGACCATGTGGTATGGTTTTCTACTTTTGATGGGAAACTCTCTTATATTGCTAAGTTTGATGTAGATAACGTCTAGTCCATCATGTGAGGATTGGAAGGAATCACAGAGGATCTGAACCCAAAAATGGATCAAAAATATAGATGTGTTTTTTTCATCCAGACCAGAACTTTAAGGCTGAAGGCTCTGAGTAATTTCTCTTGATATTAAATGTTGGACTCCAATGTCGCTATATTTTGAAGCCATATACAAATTTTTGCATCTTCATCTCAAAACTGTTAAAAAGGGCCATATAACTAAAGCCTAGTGTTTATAGCCTATTTATAGGCAACTATGGAAGCTACATTGCTACAGAAGTTTGTTTCAAACAAATTGTGTCTCTGTTGCCATAGAAGTCTGTCTCAAAAATGCTTCTCTGCTCCTCTTTCTTTGCATTCAAGCATTGCTGACAATCTGCTCCTGGAACAGTACACTGCAGTTCAGATACTGCTTGGGTGCCTGCACCTGTACCAACTCAAGGCCATTGCCTGCACAAGCAAAGGTGAAGCAGCAGTCACCTGGAATACTGCAGGCATTCACTGTTTCCCTGCACAAGGCTATGTCCAGGCACCCCAAGAATGACTCAGCTAAACTAGGGTCCCAATGCGTCTGCACCATCACATGAGGGGTATGTGATCCACCCTGCTATGGGAACACTACTGCCAACTGCCCTGGGCAGGGAAGGAAGGGGAATTCAGGAATAAAAGGCAGTGCCACAAAATGTTGGTATGC
Source organism: Semnornis frantzii (assembly GCA_013399775.1). Classification (NCBI taxonomy): domain Eukaryota; kingdom Metazoa; phylum Chordata; class Aves; order Piciformes; family Ramphastidae; genus Semnornis; species Semnornis frantzii. The sequence goes on along the minus strand of VWYK01056827.1, from coordinate 20,752 downwards.
GCATCCACCACCAAGAAGACATCAAGCACAATGGATGTTACTGGAACCCAGATTGGTGATGCTTTTCTCCTCTTACCTCTGATCTAACCTCACTCTACCTCTCATCTAACCTAACTCTTCTATTATTCTCTGTCTCTCAATCACTCTTTCACACTGCCTCTCTAGTTTGTCCTTGGGTAATTGCCTCACCTGCTTTAAGAACCACTGTACGACCAAAGTGATCTGCACAAACTTGCAAATAATAAATTGCCAGCCCTTCTAGCCATTTTGGTGTCACTCTGCGTCATCTCACTCCTTAAGTATCACTGAAGAGCCTCCTGCAAACCCTTCCTCTAAGGGTCAAGTCGTGACAGTAACCCAGCCCGATTTAGGTCTGAAGCACTAACAAACACCAGTAACCCAGCTGTATAAATCCAGTAAGTGACATGGCCTACTCCCTCTCCTTACAGGTACTGAACATAACCACTCTGCACATACAATGATCACAACCTCAGCTGCTGTGGTTGGATGCAGCTCCATTACTCCAAGCACCGCAAGTCATAGTTTTGTCTTCTAGAACAGAGCAAACATGTTTGATTGGGTTAATTCACCGGATAAAAAGCATGCTCCGAGTTCCCACTGACTCTTTCCTATACACTATGAAAGAGGCACCCATCTGGGATGGACACGACAGAAGCAGCTGAGAAAAGTGGTAGAGGATCAGAGAAGTGCAATTTTCTACTGGCATCAAAGTGTCCCCTGCATCCTCGTGTCATTTCCTGTGGCCACTGCTGCAAACTAGACAATCCAGCTGTTTGGATGTTGGCTGCCCTTACCAGTATGTAGGACTAACCCTGCCTCACCAGCACTGCTGATTTACAAATGACAGGAGCTATGCTGGGCTGCACTGTTTCAGTCTTCTGGAACAAGAAGCAGGCTTGTACTGAACTGGAACTGCTAATGAAGTGTGACTAGTTCTACGTTGCCTTTCCTTGTGACTCTGTGAGTGCTTTGAGAGCTCCCAGTGAAAAATAAACTTCCTACCTTTTACATAGCCTGGAAACCGAAGAGAAAGGTTTCTGTCAGAAGCTCTTGCAAAGACTTTGTCTTCTCTTGTACTGCTACTTTAATGTGTAATATTTGTAATAATACTTCATAGTTTACAAGTTTCTATATCAAGTGGGCCAGATATTACGCTGTGTCAGGCTAAGCCTTCAGAAAATCACTGTTAGCACTTGGCTAACAGCTGGATGTTATCAGAAGTCTAATAAGCAGGTCATCATCCCTTTACTTCACGCTCTGAAAATACTTAGAGGATTAAGAGCTAACAACTCCTTGTTTCCCTCTTGGCAAGATACTTATTTCTCTATAGCAGGTGTTCTTTAGTTCACATTATGTTTAGTCTGTTTTACATACAAGTTGTAAGTATGGTGCTGGCATAAAACAGCCAGCACACTAACTGTGGTGTTCTGAAGAGCTATGCAAGCATGTACTCAAATAAAAAGGATGAGAGTTCTGCATCCACTTGTATTCTTTCCCTTGGCTGCATCTTTGGGATATGCACAGTGTGCCAGGTGATCTTAAAGCCTGGATAATGTTTTGGATAAGGTCGCTGGAGTATTATTTAAAGGAAAACACTCTTTTTCAAAAGCACTGCAGACAAGGCTGGCTTTTATCAGTTAAAAAAAGGACTTGTCTGTATTACTTTTATGAAGATTTTATGTAGATGAGTACTAAACCACAGATGCTTATAAACACAAACTGTTTTTTGAAAAGCAGAAAAAACAAGCTGGGCAATGTTTAAGAGAGGGACTACCTAACATGGGATTTCATGATCAAATCAACACTGGCAGTAAATCTCTGTAAATTAACCCTTAGTAAATGCAGCATTAGGCCCCAGAGACACACAGAGAAGCCATTAAGATTTAGAAATTCAGAAGCAGGAATGATTTCTTGAATACACATAAAGAATTTCGGCCAAATGCATGCAGAAGTGTGTTCGCAAACTAGCTATGTATGTTATTACAGCCTTACGACAACAGAGAATAGAAGTAGAGCTGATGTACCTGGCTAATTCATGAGTGGCACCTGTGTACAGCAGCACCATGAACGGAACCACTAGCCAACACGACCTGTAAAAAGCACTGCTGACTTCAGGTGGGGGTCAGATTTTTCAAGCATTACTCTAAGCTTTTAAGACATGCCCTACAAATGTTTAGGCATACATTTATAATCAGTTCTTTTTGTAGTGGCTCTGGTCCACAAGCAACTTCTCTGTGCATCTCTGGGTGTGAGCCTGCCTCAGTAAAGATGCTTATGGCTTCTCTGCTTATGGCTTCTCTGAATTTTAACACCCCTCCTGTGCCGTTGGCAAGGGCTTGCTGGTTGTAAGACAACCTGTACCATTAATTCTGATGGAGCGACTGTCAACAATAGTGACAGAGAAGGACCTCTGCCTGTACTTCACTGTATGAACAGGCTTTCTGGATTTCACTGGCCATCCTACTACTAAAAAGGACCAGCAATTGTGGGGATGTATGTCACAACTTGGTATGAAGCCAGCCTGATGATTTCATGACACGGTGATTACACAGAAGAGCTTCTGCCACTGGCTCTTTTTTAAAAAAAGCCTAGGTAATTCTTAGACTAACTTCCTGAAGTGCTGAGTAAATCCAGCATGCTCAAGATTTCACTCAACTCACTTCAGGGACCTCTGCTGTCTCTTTATAGCTCTGCAGAGTAAAGAACAATTTGTGTGATTAAACTTTGTGCCCTGAGTTATGTACTGATCTCCTGTGGCCATCAGGATGGAATTTCAGTATCAGGCAGATGAACTAATATTTTTCCCCCTGACTTTCTTCTTCGAATACCACCTGTTGGTTGCTGCCAGCAGCAGGATCATGGACAAGATGGATCTGTGGTACAATCCATGTGCAATTCCTGAGCTGTGGCAAGCCAAAAATTATGTCAGTTTTGTATAACCAAAATAAAGAACAGGTAACAGAAAATAAACGGTAAGCACAGAACAAAGACAAGAAAAGAAGCTACATAAGGATTCAATTAACTGAGTCAGTTAATTCCTCCGTGATTAAATAGAAACAAACTTGGATGCATGCAAAGCAGTAGGGTGAATATTACACAGAGCTCTCCGCGTAATATATTTGATTCTTACTCACAAATTCTGATATGAAAAAAAATTAGTTAACTTCAACCAAACAGTCATGCAAGCAAAAGAATTACAAGAAGTAGTGTTAAACAGTTGGGAACAGGTGCCTGGGGAGATATGCAGGGGAAGGTAAGTAGAGCCAGACTTAGTATCTTTATTACTAATGACCTGGAATAGGGAGCATAAACAGTATGTTAATGAAATCTGCAGATGGTAACAATGGGAACTGCTGCAACTCCAATAAAGACAGAGAAACAACAGGAGACATCTCAGACATTAAAATGCAGGTCAAAAAGAAACACCCTGTACGGATAGAGCAGAAATGAATTGCACTGTAACTCTTTAGGGGCAGAAAAGAAGTTGGGGAGACACACCGAGACACAACAGGCATCTTGATGCAAGTTTCAAATAGTCAAATTCATGCTTTGAGGAGTGCCTCATCGTAGCGTACAAGACGGGTTGCCCACAGTGAAGTAATTTCTGGGCAGTCACTGCTGGAGTTCTGGTGATTCAAAAGGCAGTTCAGGAGACAGCAACAAGTTATTGAAGAGGAGCAATTCATGAGGAAAGATTAAAAGAATTAAATGTAAACAAGCTTGTCAAGAAAACTGTGTTACAGAAGAGAGTAGTATACAGATTTTCACATTAATACCCCAGCCACAGAGAAGAAACTGTTGGCTCATATAAGAGGAATTAATTAACAACCGACAAGGAGCCTCCTCAGGAGACTTTCAAAACTCTCCTGGATGCATTCCTGTGTGGACTACCCTAGGTAATCCTGCTTTGGCAGTGGGGTTGGACTTGATGTTCTCTGGAGGTCCCTTTCAATGTCTAATGTTCTGTGATTGCATGACTCTGTATGGCACATCCCTTGCAATCCTTATCGGAAGGCGATATAAGGTTGCTTCCCGGCTAACAGAGTATACACCACAGATCGGACCAGATCTTCATAATGCATTTACCTGCCTTTAAAATCTGTGAAATAGCAGGTTGTAATAGCAAATGCACCTTGCTGCTCATAATGAGCAATTTTGTACTTTACATTTCTGTTGCACATTTTACAATGTCTGTTTCTGTCTCACTGCACACAAATAATACAGGAAAAATGCAATCAAGAAACTGTAAATGAACTCTGTTAACTTGACAATGTACTCAGCCCCCTTCGCCTCAGAGAAACAATTTTCCCCCAAAATATAATTTTAGATTTTGCCTTTAACAGTGCAATTTGTTTTATTTTTTTTCATCAGGTTAGATGTATGCTAATGGCAAGCTGTCTGTTGGAAAACATTGTGATGGAAAGTACAGTGGATTTACTGCTTCTTAATAAACATTTTGTAAGCCAGAGGCCAAACAGCAATTGGTTCTCTGTTAAGAAGTAAGCCTACACAAAGCTCCAACTGAAAATAAATACCTGCCCAACAAGGTGTGACCACGGAAGGCACTGTTTTCAGACCAGAAGAACAATTTTCTGATAACACTAGTATTTGTCAAAACCAATCTAAGAAACACCTTACGGTGGGTGTTCTGTTCACCACACTTGGGTTTTGCATGTTTAGGTAGCTTAAAACATCTTCAGTCTTGCTTTCAGAAGACGCATTACTAAAAATACTATTTCTAAAAATACTTTTGTTTATGAAAGGCTTACTGAGCAAATGAAGCTTTTTTTTTTTTCCTCAGAAGGATTACTTCTAAAGTGGGCAAAACCCTTGCCACAAAATAAATGTTTATTGGAGATCACTAACAAGGACATATTCAAGCTTGCTGAATACACAGTCACTGCCATCAAGGCATATACAAAGGATAACATGCACAAAGCAGCAAGAAAGTCAGCTCCTTTTACGTCTGTGCATATTTTAGCTTCCTGTGTCTGCAGTGCCTATACAGAAAACTGAAAAAAAAGAACCCAACCCTGTCAGGCTTATTCAGACAAAACTACCAGAAGACTTGATAGTGAGAATGTGATACGATGGGTTTACTGTTCTAGATCAGCGTTTCCGAGTTTTTCCAAAGTGCCCTATAGAAGTGCAGACCATTTTGTGTGTGTGTGTATTAACCAGCCTAATAACAATTTAGGTATTTTTACGCCTCCTTTAAAATTGTCTATCAGCCACCATTCCACCTCAAGGGAGGGGGTTTAGAAAGCCTAGGTTGAAAATACAGATGTAGCAAACGGCAGTATTCATTACTTGCCTATGCTGCTGCAGCAAACGGGACAGCGAACCCCTGAGAGTGTTTGCAGCGGTTTAAGCGTCGAGAACACACACTGGGCTCCTACGCATCTTAGAAACCAGAAGCGTCTGGAGTCACTGCTCACAAAAGCTTCTGGACCCCTTTGGGGGACGCTACAATAGTCGTGAGGGAGCTTTCCTGGTTATGATCCTTTGCTGGGAGCCCTCTCAGTGAACTCCGTATGTGAAAATTGGCCGAACTGACTTTTTGAGGGGTGGTCTGTGCTTCTGGGTGGGTGGATGTGTGTGTGAGCTCCATCTCTCCCCCTGTTCCACCTCATTTTTTCACTTATCATTTTGCCCACTTATTCGTCGCACACGCTGTTTTTTCATATTAACCTTATGTGTCTCTGTTTAAACAACTGCTTTAACACCTTTCCCTTAACCCTCCCTCCGGACTGGCGTCTCCCGCAACAGCCTCAGGGCTGCGCGACGAAAAGCGCCGAAAGCTCCGGGCGGGAGTGGCGCGGAGGGTCCCCACACAGGGGAATCGGCTGTCCTCAACCCTCGGGGACCCTGGCACCGCGTCGGACCCCTCACCCTTTCCCCTGTCGGTCCGGAGTCACCTGTAGGCCCACGGAGAGGCGCTGCGCAGGTTGACAGGGAGCCGGAATCTTTTGTCGCCGGCCGGCCGGCCCCCGGTGGGGCAGCTGGCGTTGTGATGGCGGCCCGGCGGCTCAGGCTGCAGGGTGTGGTGGAAGGCGCTGAGCATGCCCGCCGCCAGCCGCCCGTACAGCTGCTCCAGCAGCTCCTCGGGTCGCTCGCCGCAGGTCCGGGTCCGCGCCGGCCGTTTGGAAGCCTTGGCGGGCTCCGTGCGGAGCGGGAGCAGCGCCGCGCACAGCAGCGCCGCCAGCACCTGCAACGACGCCGCCGTCAGTGGGCCTGGGGCCGGATGCACGCCCCTCCACCCGCCGCCCCCCGAAGCCCCCGGCCCGGGAGATGGGGCACTATCCCCTGCCCATCCTGCCCACTGCCCGGCCCGCAGCCCCTTACCCTGCCTCGGTGCATGGCGGTCGGAGCGTTCGAGGAAGCCGGGGAGAGCAGCGGGCTGCGGAGCCGCGCCGTGCCACTGGCTCTCGCGGCAGAGAAGCTGTTGGAAAAGTGCCCCGCTCCTCACTGCATCTCCCCTGGCCTCGCATGCCAGGAACATTTTAGGCGCTCACGGAGGGGGCGAGCGCTCGGGGCCGGGAGCTGGCTGGTTCCGCACTCGGTACGGCCCCGCTGCTCACGGCTGCCGGGAACAGACCCATAAGCACAGGAAGGCTCTGTCCGCCGCCAGTCGCTGTCCTGCCCTGGTGCGCGGCAGCAGCAGCCCCGCGGAGCGCTCCATCCGACTCTCCTGCAGCCTTACGAGGGTTGCTCGACGCGCCCCGTGCCCTCCTCTCCTCTGTGGGGAGCCGAGTGCTCCCTTCCACGACGACCATGGCATGGAGATGAAGTGGACTCTCTTCAGGCCACTGAACTCCTGAACCTCGAGTGAGACCCACCGGGCCACGACACAAGATTGAGGCAGAGCCAGGATGCTTCTGGCTCAGTTAGAGCCAGTGTGTCAGTGCTGATGAGAGAAAATGTGAGGATTTACAGCTGAAAACAGCAAAAACTTTGGCTACATAACTGCAGCAGAGGAAGTGACTGCTGCAGTCCAAACTCTTTTAGTCACTTTGGAGCAAGTGGCAACCTGCCTTGTCGGAGTTCAGTATCTCCAACGTGCACAGTTCTAGATAGCATCTCCTGGAGCAGGTGAACAGGAGGAGATCTGAGCTGTCCGTAGAGGCCTCATCCACACGTTCTTCCTGTTGAGGCAGATTAAGTCAGACTGCAATGTGACTCCCCTCTGACTAGAAAGGAAGCCTACTTAAGAAAGTAAGAAATGGGCATCACACATATCTCGATGAGATTGAGAGGAGTCTCACCTCTAATGACTTATCCATTCATTTTGTGCTGGTTTACCAGTACTTTACACAGACACGTAATGCAATATAATCAGGTCTCTGGCACAACCCACAAAAATAAGCATCTCTAATGTTCTGTGTCATAAAAGATGCGGACCATTGAAATAGTTTGCACTAAAAACAGCCTTTAGAATTCCTCACTTGAAAATTCGGTGCATAACAATTGAGCTTCTATTGAGGCATTTAGTATAAGGATAGTTAATTATGAAAATACTAATTAGGAATAAGGGAAGGTGTCTAAGGATTGTGAAACTTCAGCTTTGGTACCACAGAAATACAAGATATCAGCTTCACTGAGCAGGCTAGAATTGGAACAGAGTAACCTGGCATTCATAATGAGATTAAGTACTTGAATTTAATAGTTTCTGAAAACTCATTAAGCTGAACTGTAACTGTGATTTTCAGTGATTTTGGTACCCTATTTGCTGGTTTTGGCCACAACACTTGGTCATCAAAGGTCAGTACTACACATCACCGGTGTCTTAACCCTGAACTCTATGGGATTTGAATCAGGTTTTGACTCTGAGGAAGGACTTTATTTCAAACTGAGTTTAAAGCTCGTTTGCAGTCACATCTTCAGGTGAGAGACTGGGGCGATGAAGCTGTCCATTTAGCCAGCCCAGTGTAACCCTGTGAGCTCTACCTGGTTACTTCAACACCTTTGAGTGATAGGTATGGCAACACTATATTTATCATGACAGATCTTTTTGTATTACTGTGTCTGTAAACCATCTCTTCTCAATGCCATCAAGTGGCATGAGGGTGTCACACTTGGCTTTGCAAAACATGACTTGCATGCACTTCTTTTATATGCGCTGACACTTCTGGGAGAGGTCTGCCTCAAAAAACCCGACCAAACAAACAAACAAAAAAAACAACCAAAAAAAACCCCAACAAAATAAACCCCACCAGATCAGAAGGAACAACAGTACAGGCATTAAACTACCACTGATTTTAAGGCTTTGAATCTCACCTGGACAATATAGACTCCAATAATAAGGGCAGCAAATGAGATGCCATTATATGGGAAGTGGAAGAGTGCCATGTTGGGTCTCATGGCACATTCTAACCCAGAGACATCTGAATCATAAGAAATTAACTTACTTCAGCAAAACTTAGGTTATTCCATGACTTTGAGAAGTTATAAAGGTACTACTAATGTACCAGTATTGTTACCATTGACTTTGATGTACAGTTATACAATTTTCTCAGAATTTGAGGATGTTTAAGATATATAGATTGCTAGAGGGCAGAGATGCCATCCAGAGGGACGTGGACAGGCTGGAGAGCTGGGCCCAGGACAACCTCATGAAATTCAACAAGGCCAAGTGTAAGGTCCTGCACCTGGGTAGGCACAATCCCAAGTACAACTCCAGGCTGGGTGGGGAATGGCTGGAGAGCAGCCCTGAGGAAAAGGACCTGGGGGGTCTGAGTTGATGAAGAGCTCAATATGAGCCAGCAGTGTGCGCATGCAGCCCAGACAGCAACCGAGTCCTGGGCTGCAGCAAGAGCAGTGTGGTCAGCAGGGCAAGGGGGGGGATTCTGCCCCTTTAATCTGCTCTTGTACCTGGAGTACCATGTGCAGTTCTGGAGCCCCCCAACACAAGGAGGACATTGAACTGTAGGAGTGAGTCCAGATGAGGGCCACAAAGATGATCAGAGGGCTGGAGCAGCTCTGCTATGAGGACAGGGTGAGAGAGTTTGGGCTCTTCAGCCTGGAGAAGAGAAGGCTTCAAGGAGACCTTATAGTAGCCTTCCAGTATCTGAAGGGGGCCTACAGGAAGGTTGAGGAAGCATTATTTACAAGGTCCTGTAATGACAGGATGAGGATTAATGGGTTTAAACTGGAAGAGGGGGGATTTAAACTGGATGTTAGGAAAGGGCTCTTGCAGTTAGGGTAACGAGACACTGGAACGGGTGGCCGAGGGAGGTTGTGGATGCTCCGTCCCTGGAGATGTTCAAAGCCAGGTTGGATGAGTCCTTGAGTGACCTGTTCTAGTGGGAGGTGTCTCTGCCTATGGCAAGGGTTGGAACTGGATGATCTTTGAGGTCTCTTCCAACCTGAACCATTCTATGATTCTGTGATATCTGCATAATGAAATACTGGAAGAAAACTTTTGTAATAGAAAATCTGCCCTGGATTTGATGCAATTTATGATAAGATTTCAATCAATAAATTCAGAATAGCAGCCATATGCACCTTTATGTGAATGTGCAGAAAGTTCCAAGGCTTGTGACTGTTTCCTAACAGAGAAGACTGACAAGACAGTGAGATATTTGCCTTTGATGGCCATAGGGAGAATTCCCAGGGACGGAGCACAGAACATCCCACACATTTTATTCACCTTTTCAAGACTTTCTCATAGAATCATAGAATCATGGTTGGAATTGTTGCCTTCCGTAGTAGCTGCAACATGACAGCTGGTTCCATGTACCATGGTTCACAGGTAACTAAAGCACATTATTGTGACAAGCATTACTGATGCCACAGTAATGTGCTTGTCACAGCAACAATACAGTTGCCCTAGACTGGCTTATTCCAAGTGCACATCCCCATACATTAATGAGAGTCCGTCTCCATCTGAAACAATGATATGAAAATTATCATACAGATTCAATTTGAACAACTCATGTTGTATGAAACAAACATTCAGCTGACACCACCAGCAAGTATAAATCTTCAGACAGCTAACCTATCATCCAGGCTCCTGCTTCTATTCCCATTCCCTCTTCCCTGCATTTGTAAGCACTGTAACACCACTCTGCAGCTTCCATAGCATAGCATCTTCTACAGTAGGATCTCAGTGTATTTTACCATTGTTAGGCATTTTAGCTTTGTAAAATGGAATTCTTGCAAAGTGGAGAATGCTTAGTGGCCTTCATACTGCAAAAGCTGGAAACTGAGAAGCAAACAGGTTAAAAACAGCCTTTGTGTTGAAAAGCTGAGCATACGTGCCTTTGAGATCAAGTACAATCAAAGCTTAGAACGTTAATTTCTTAAAGTCTCATACTACACTTGCAAAGGAACCAAGAAGATAGACAGTCTGTCATCATAAGGCTCACAGGCCTATTTATCCTTTGTTCAGCTTTCAATTCCCATGTTACTCTAGCTCTGTTTTACAAGCAATGAGTTACACTGTCTCTAGAGAAGAATGTTCAGGGTGAAACATGAAATGTGTGAATGCTTTGACACAGTGAATGCTTGTTTAGAAATAAATACTACCCAGGTAATCATTTATATTTGGTTATTTATACTGCTAAGATACTCATCACCAGGTTAACCAGCTAGCATGTCCACAACCTATGCTCTTCAAGGCTATTCTTAAAGGATTTTTTTTTCCCCATGTACTTTGGAAGCAGTAACAGACAAAGATGACTGTGGAGGAAATGAAGACAAATGTCTCTTTCAAGGGATGGAATTGCTGTGATTACTTTCCACCTTTTCTAGAGCTGAAGTCTGTTTTGCACAACCAAACCTGACTAAATGTTTCTGCTTGAATTTCTAGGATGAAGGTAGTATTATTTAGCTCGTGCTTTACAATCCTGTGGTTTTTTATACCCGTCACAGGACTGAGTGCATCCTACATGGTAGCACAGAACACAACTCACACTGCTTCTGACCTAAACACCAACCAGGCCATGTCCAGGACAGGCACACAATAATCATGTATAACCCAGCTAACTACTTCAGACAGAGCATTCCACTGTCGTGGCCACGCTTCAAGGCCTCGGTTGCCTGAATCATTTAAGTGTGTTCAGCTACCAATAGGCCAAGGCCTTCCACACCATGCTAACATACCACTTTGGACATGCACACAGCTTCCTTCCCATGAGCAGATTCCAGTTACATTAGCACTCATCACTCTCAGGTGCAGCAGAACACATGTCAGGTGGGATGTCACATCCAGTGTTCCGTCACACAAAACACACATAGCAGGAGGAGGACACTGCAGCTAATTGTGAAAACTTATTCCTGGCCCAGGATAATTTTTAGGTCACTTAAAGGAATTGTCTGGGAGATTGCTGATAGTCATGGGGCAAAACTATACTGAGGAGTGTGCTACTGGTCTTACAATATGGGTTGTTATGCAACAGTTCCTCTGTTCTGTGCCTGCCCTGGCAGTGTTGCGATTCTAGTAGAGACACAGCTGTAGTTAACATCGTTTTGAAGAAGGCTAACCTGGGCTAAATAATTTTGACTGTCAACAGGGCTTATTATGGAATTCCAGTGTTTGAGCTGGATCATGTGGTTTTCTGCCAGTTCAGAACAAGCTCAAGTGTGCTTGCAAAATAGCATGCAAATACATCATAAGCCAGAGCATGATATAATCAGATCCTCATGCTATAGGAAACAGCACATTCCAGAAGTTCCTGGGAGTTTGTGGAGGAGAGGAATAAAAGTGCAATTCTGTTTGTAAAACACGGAATTTACATAGTGTAAAGTTAGGCATCTGGTCAAACCAAACCAAGAAACTACTGCTGATCAAAATCTCTCTAATGTCCATAAGGGTGTTTCCGCAGACTGTGAATTATATTCCCAAGTGATTAGTAATTCATCCCACTTTATTGTGGACATGTCTACACAACTGCAATGTTTGATGAAATGCTCTACTCTTCTGCTTCACACCGTTTCACAGGTTTATTTGTGTTTCCTGCCATGGTTCCAAATACTTTCTCCCACTGTGATTATTCAGATACCTCATTCCACTGCACTGACCAAAGCCATAGCTATAGCAACACTGAAGAACATGCTAGAGAAAGCTAGGTCCCATATGTGACTATAAGGTTAAATCATCTGCCTGAGACCTTTTCTGAGAATTGTTCAACTTGACTGACTTTCCCTCTCTCCTCCTTTGTCTTTGACATTCACTGAAAATATTAAAAATATACATTGTTGTATTGAGTGTCAGTGGTGGAGTCTGCAACGAAGTTGAGGATTCACCAAGAACAAAGAAGGCAGTAGATTTCTGTATTTGTCATTATAAAAGACACAAAGGTTTACTCATCTGAACTGAAGAGAGTAAAAAAGGCAGACTGCTCTGCTTTGTCATGCTAGCATTGCAGTGTGGTATCCACATTCTTTAGCCATCCATTCTTCACCTTTCTGTACCTACCTGCAGCAGATGTCATCTTTTTTTTTTTTCCTTTGTGTCTTGCTGCTAAGAAAGAGCTACGGCAGAGAAAAGACTTGCAGTAATGAAACAGGCAGCATCCACTTCCTTCTCATGCTCTATTCCATCCTCCAGAAGGATCAGGCCCAGAGCTCATGGTGTTTTTTTCTTCTTCGGTGAACAACTCAGGATTTTCCATAAGCTGTACTGAATGTGCTCTGCTCACAGGCCCAGGCAGACACCAATGCAGTCCTAAAGCAACTGTAGGAGCAGTATCATGGGAAACACAAGTTATGCACAAAGCAGTTCATTAATGGTGCCATAAACCCACAGGACTACATTCCAACAATTGTGCCATTACGGAAGTACATCTGACCAATTACAAATACATGTTATGAGATCAGGTAGATGCTTGTAAAACTTGAATATTTGATGAAGATACAAAGAGAACTTTGCAGCATCACTAGCTGGGAAACAGTCTGAGCACCAACACTGAGAATGAACACTGGAAATTGCAGATGGTATGCTTGCATTTCAAGGTGTAATAACTGAAGTGTAACTATTAAACCAAACTCAGGCCAATGTTTTAAACACAAGTCCCTGCCACCCCACTGTACCAGTTTTGCAAGTATTTATTAGGAAAGTCTGAGCAGCTGATTTATATAACTTTTCATAGATACAAATATTAGTCAGGAACCCCACATTCCTATCTAACATGTCTCAGTAACTTCAGATCAAATTAGTTCAGTTTATAAGCAAAATGATGATTTCTGTAACTAACATCTTTGGACATACTCAACCCAGGCTACAGAAAGCTACCTTTGTGTAGCGACTGCCACAACTCTCAACGTCAGATTTATAAGCTGTAATCTAATTGACAAAAGCGAACAAACTAGACTAAACCCTGCCCACTGACTACATGAAATAAAAAAACCCAACCAACCAAAACAAAACTCATCTTTGCAGCTGCAAAAATATCTAGGAGATTACCAAGAGATGCAAAATGTGCCTAGTTCAGCTAAGCGAGGACTGAAGTTAAGATGCCTTCTTCTGTATCGGTGTTAAGTGTTTTCCAGAATTGGACCCTTAAGGATGACCAAGTTATACTGAACATTTTCAGAAAGTAAGTTCACAGGCCTTAAATAAATTCTGGCATTGGATGAAGGCTATGTGACTTCCAACACTGCAAGATTGCTTGAGGGTGAAATGGTGAAATTTTAGAGGCTGCTGTGTTTCCTCTTACCATTGGACCTATCTGTAAAAGAAAACCCTTTATGCATTGGATATATTTTGCAATGAGTTTGAATTGTCATGTAAGTTTTATGTTTGAGTAAAATAACCTCAGGTTTTTGTTTGTTTTTTAATCAATTACAGAAGACAGTGAATCTGGAAATCCACCTTTTTAATGTAAGATACCATATACCCAAAGTATTTCACAGGTATTTTATCAAAATGCACTACAAAACCATCATGGATTAAAGCTCTTCTGCTAAAACTTTTCAAAGGATATACAATTCTGATCAGATGATATGCTATTCTGGAAGCAAATCCTCTCCTAGTTCTTCATCAGCAAAGTCATCTTCCTCAGGTCTTTTTCTTGCTGCAGTTTTTGGTCTTTCTGCCTGTGGCCCAAGCGGATCTACATAGGAGGCATCTAGGGTTTAAATAAATACATTTGAATTGGTTACCTGCAAGCATTTTAGCTTCGTTTTAAACACAATCAGATGTGAGAGTGGGGTTTAGCATTACATATCTGTAAGGTGTCTTTGGAATACAGACCAGAGTATATGAACAAGAACAAGATACCACATTCAGGAACTAAGGCATAGCACAAGAGTAAGTTACCTGAGTGGTAGGGGTAGAAGCTTTCTTTCTTTGAAGAATAAATTTCTCTTTATTTTATTACTGTTACTAAGTGAGAAAAAGACTTTGGAAAAGAGTTAAAGGATGGGCATTTTATAAAACACTGCATTCCACAAGAATCTGTGTTTTCAAACTCCTTTGAAAATACAGCCTTAGTGAAGAGCTTAAAACTGCAGAACCACAAGAATTGACTAAAGGATGTAGCCCACAGATACAAAAAAATAATAAACATTTACATGGACACATTTCTTAATATTTACAGTTACTGTTGAGTTCTGAACAGTAAAGCTGAAGTCATTCAGTCATTCTTCACATTTATTTCATGAGGAAAACGTTTTCCCAATTGTCTAATTTTACCTGCTCTTACAGTAACATATTTTTCTCATCTACTCTTTCTTTGATAATAAAAAGGTATAAGATGCCCACTTGCCTATTTCTTTGCTGCCGCTGCTGCTACTTTCATAGGGTTCACTTGTTGCAGGGAAAGCTTTTAGTTTGGCACTCAGCCTTTCCCCTTTGGCACCACCACTATCTGGGGGGAAGAAAAAACAATTTTTGAAGACAAACAACATGCTGTTACGTTGTATGTAGTCATGATATAAGAAAACATAAATTCAGCTACTATATGTCAAACAAGATTTGGATTAAGCCATCTTTTCTTGATGGATACAGTAGTCACTTTTAATAGTGATCATTAAAACACAATGGACACTGTGTCCACATGTGTGGTTTAATTAAAAAAACCCAAACATATATATAGAGAGAAAGCGCCTTGTTTACTTTGGAGTAAACACATTAAAATATTTTTTACTTCAAATGCTGACATTTCAGTTCCTTATAAATTACACTCACATTTGGGAGTTAAAATAAGCATAAGTATAAACACTGTCACAATGTATATGGACATTTCATAGATGTCTGTCTGCCTGATCCACCTGCTGAATGCTGTCAAGATTAAATACAAGACTAACTTTGCTTTTAATTAGAAGAGTGTGTTTAACATGTGCTGTCTGCATGGCATGCAGGCACAGTTCATGTACACAGACCATCCTGGCCCAGCATCTCGCTGTAAACACTGCTGGCAGCTCAGTTTGCAGTGGGGCCCCAAGGAATGTGTTGGCTCTGAGGGTTTCCTCGTGCCGGGACAACGTCAGACTAATGTTCTTGTGCCACAGCAGTATTCCAGACACTTTAGATATTCTGTTCACCTCTGAGTCTCTTTTTGACATTCATGCCAAGCTTTCAAGCTCATCTGCTACAACCAATTTTTATGTCATTTTTTTTCCTCATAGGAGAAAACATTTGATGTTTGGCTTAGTATATTTACAAGGCAGGACATGCCATACAGCCAAATCCAAATATGCTTTTTTATAACATGAAACAGTACTTGATTAAAAGTCTTCCATCTGTAAGGAGAAAAAAAATGGGGTCCATTCAGCAAACATGAATTGCAAAATCTGGACGTGGCGACACATGTTAATTTCTTCTTTACTATAAATATTATTTATATAAATATTACTACTATTAAAAAAAATAAAATCAAATGCTTCCACAAAGATAGCAAACCTTTCTTTATAAACACTACTGTGGATTTCAGTTTACTCAGTCTTGAAGTGGAAGACAATGTCTCTGCTCCAAGAAAGACCTAATACATACAGCCACATGTCAAACAGTTGATATGCTCACAAGACACAGATTACAGCTGAAACTTCAAAGCAAAGAAAATCTATTTTAATGTACATCAACCTCCCTTGGATCAATTCTCACTTGACAGGTTTCATTGGAAGAAGTGAATGCCTAATGAAGAATGTGAAGAAACTGAAAGAAATCAATGGGTTTGGCTGGGGGTCTCAATAAAAGGGCTGTAGGTAGTTACAAAGAGGCCTCCTCTGGATTTCAGTGGGTTTTGGACAGGCCTGCAAAAGGAGGAGGTGTGTGCTGAGCTTCAAAGATTATGTGGATGAAAACATTTTGAGGACAGAGAAAAAGTAGTAGTAGGTGTAAGGAGTTAAGTTTGTTTTCCTCATGTTTGCCTAAACATTGTTTGTCCCAAGGTGTTTTCACACCACTGTCCCAGGAAGATAGCTGCTTATCTACAAGACTACAAGCTCTGTGATTATAGCAGCTGATAACCAGAGAAGGCCACAGGTTCCTAGTTCAAGAACGATGGGATGCAAGCTGGAGCTCACCATGACAGTTTATGGGTCTTTTGATGGAATTCTGTATTTCTCCCTTCTGTATCTCTAACTTTTCCCCCTGCACACATAAGTGAAATAAAACTCAAGTGCTTTTCCCAACCAACTACTTGGTTCCTTTGGCTTCATTCAGGGGATCCATAAAAGAACCATCTCTTCTGCAAAAGCAGATTGCGACAGTAGGTACAAGGTCTTGTATGACTGAAAACAATATAATTTAGTGAATAATTAATAAAGTTGGGGGAAGTCGTAAGGAGACAAAGACAAGAACAAGTGCAGAAACTACACAACGGGAAGACTAAACTAGTCAAAGAAACTCCTCAGGTTCAAATAGTTGGTTGCAAAGAGGAAAAATCTGGGTGTACTGAAAAGAGGAAGATGAGAGCAAATCAAAGATTTTCAACTGTGAAGGGAAAAGCATCCTAAGTAGAACAAGGATATACAGTAGCTCTCCGTGGATAATTTCCTAGTCTCCAATTTGTAAATCCAGCATGCATTTGGAGAAAGGGGGTGGCTCTTCGTAGTTGATAATGGACCGATTAGTTCATTCTCCAATAACTTTTTCAGTCTTCCCTTGAGCTCCTGAGAAATTTCTGCACCTACAACCACCTGAGATAAGGAGTTCTACCTTTCGTTTACTCTGAACCTACCAATCTAGGCATATTTCACCACAGAAAGGAGCACCTTGCTCTCTGCCTTGCATTGCATCCTCCTCCACCTGCTGCCAAGTGCTAGCAGGTTGTGCTGAAGCAGGTTAGTGATACATTTAAAACCAATGTAATGAAAACTTTCTCAAGTGGATTAACAATGTAATGCAGCTCATCTTATCTCTATGTGACCATTATATCTACAGCAAGTGTGAAGGGGAGGTTAACATTTTTGGTAGCAGCTCATGGTTAGTTTAAATTAGGGTAATATGCAAAAATGATATATCAAGTCTACCATGGACTGCATTATGCTCTGAGTGCACCTGAAATTGTTCGAGAAGAGCATCTTTATCTTTAAAGCACATCTAGAAGGGAATGAGAGGTTGTTGACACCGTCTACCTTATATGGATGCAGATGTCAGGCAGCAGCACAGGAGGCAAAATGTACAGACCTTCAGTGCTTCCCTTCACCTGAGGGAATTCAAACCCACAGTTCTGTCTTTCGGATGGAGTGCTGAGCTATTTGAGGTAAGGCTTTGCTTGACACAGGATTTGGCTACCAATATGGCAGCTATTAAAAATTCTCCTGATCATATAACATGATCTACCAGAAGTTTAAATCTCATCTTGAAATTATTTTTGGTAGTTCTGATACAGATAAATAATATTTTTTTTTAATTCAGTATGCGCACACTGTATTGTGTGTATGTATTCAGCATACATACACACATATATACACAACTTGGCCACTGTTGAAGAACAGAAAATTGCAATGTAGACTTCAGGATTTTGGTATCTTGCAAAGAGAGAATTTCAAGGAAGGAATTGTTTCTAAAAGCATTTTATCATCACAGACAGGCATACTTCTGGAAGGTGAGTTTTACAGCTTCTACTCACCATTCCCTGCCTCCCAGGGGAAAAAAGATTGTACATACATTCCATCTTTTGGATTATGAGAAGTAACACAAAGAGGAAAATAAAACTAACACTGGGACAAAGACTATAAATGAAACCTGTAGATTAAAACCTTTTTATTTTGGGGTGGTGTTTCTCCACCAATAGTACAGCTTTGAGTGGTAGTATCTGTCTGATGGTATTTGCAATGAAAGGATTACAGGTGAACATTTCTCAAAATGCAAATTAATTCATATTACTCCAGTAGCTGTACAAGTACATGCTCCTCCATAAATAGTTTCTGAATAATGGAGGACCATTGCTGAACGAAATTTCTATCTGTATCTAAGGAAACCTTCACTGTAATACATGTTCCTTATTTACTTACTTATTGTGCTTTTATTTTAAAAATATGTTATTATTGTAGTTCCCATGGAGGTCAGTCCCAGTGTACTCAATTAGGATTGATGTTGTGGACATATCAACTGACTGCAGGAACGCTGCTCCAGATTTCACTTGAAAAAGCAACAGTAACTGATTACATAGAACTGGTAGTTACATATTTTAAAAGCTAACTTATAAATATATTTACTCTGTCAAATGATTACACTTGAGACTTGGATTACCATGCAGACTTAATCTTTCCCTCACAGCCTGTGTTCAATACCTTTGACAGGGAACTACGCATATAAAGAAATAAGTAATATTATCTGCAGGTTGGTATCTCAGTGCATTTCTCCCTCTCATTTGTTTAAAAGTCATGCTCAAAATGCTATAATTGGGATATATAAATTATTTAAAGTATAATATGTTCATTTTGTTCATCTTTCTACAAAAACTAATCTGAACTAATTCCTCCATACATAATTTGGAGTGAAAAAATAATCAAAATGTAAAACTTAACCTTTTTTTTTTCCCCCAGGTAATTTTATATTGCAGAATAATTAATAAAACAACATACTATAAAATCAATCCAGGTTTGGAAAACTCCTATTTCAAGTAGTGATATCTAGCAAAAAAAACAAAACAAAACAAAACAAAACACCAAAATATCCTCAAACCTTAAAATCTTTTAAAGGGTTTCTGTACTTCATACTTAGCAAGATACCTGTGTGTGTATCGCTTCAGTCCATAAAATCCATGAAGTTTCTATTTCTTTTTTAAAGGAATCTCACTATCTGCTATTACAATGATGAGACTACTGTAGAAACTCATCCAGTATTAAAAAAGACATAGATTAGAATTTTTAATACAATTTTACTCATCAGGAAGAGATAACAAAAGGTAAGGTTGTTAGATAATTACACAGCAAATGAAAACATCCCACAACGATTGTCATTAATGAGGCATCATCAGGCACACAAACACTAGAAAATATAAGGGATTGTGAAATCCTGGCTGTAGAGCAAAAAGAGAATCTCTTGCCTCCATCATGGTCAAGATTATTTGCTTTCAGCCTTAACAGCTACAATGAGCTTCAATATGGGCCGGATAAGTGTGCTTTGATATGTTTGTTTGGGATGGACAAACCCATTTCTCTGCTGACGCTTTCACAGGTGAAATGAAAAGGGGGAAAGACCTAAATTATCTTGCATGTTTTTTTTCCTTTCCGAATTCATCTGGACAGGCTTAGCTAACAAGGAGAATGCAAAGTGCTCAGCTTTTCATCTTCTGAATTCAACATTGCTTCTTTGGGCACCTGTCCAAGACTGCATGGCTCCTCTTATCCAGGAAAACTCCCCTCTCAGTCCAGTACAAAACTCCTCATTCAGAGAGCAGGGCAAACAGAGACTAAGTAAACACTGCTATGGTAATGTACTCCTTAAAGTCACACTTTCCCTTATCTGCGAAAGGCGTTATGCTACTGAACAGTAAAAATCTCTTAAGGTAGTAAAAACCACAGTGTCCTGACTTCTAAATTCTGGATGTCACTATCACATCTTTGCAAAGCACACACACACACACACACACAAAAAGCCAATATGAAGACAATGAAAACTTACTGGAAAGGAAATATTTGAGAACTACCTAAACTCAGCTGTACTGTTAGTTCCCTCCTTTTTTAAATTAAAAAGAATAAATTTAAAGTAGTGTACCAATGTTGTGTGCTTCCAACATGAATCGAAAAGATTCAGAATCAAATCTAATAATTGTGGAGAGAAGAAAATTTAATTTTTTTTATAATAGGAATGAACAAATGTGTTCAAATTCGGGTAGGCACTTTAGATTTCTTAGGCTTCTCACAAGACAAGAGCAAACTTTAAGTGACACTGATAGAGACATTGCTTTTCCTGGTCTCCTTTTATTCCATTCTGTCTACCATCCCTGCATATTCCCTCATTACATTCTTCAAATTATGCTTTGGTGCATTATCTTCTGTTTTAATTTATATCATATATCAATATTTACAAATCCTGACACAGCTACTGGATGAGGGAAATGCTGTGGATATTGTCTACCTAGACTTCCAAAAAGCCTTTGACACTGTTCCCCACAGAATTCTCATGGACAAACTGACTGCTTGGATGGGACAGCTCTGCTGGATGAAAGGCCTCAAAGGGTGGTAGTCAATGTAGTTAAATCCAGCTGGTGGTCTGTCACAAGTGGTGTCCCCAGGGCTCAGTGTTGGGACCGCTTCTGTTTAACGTCTTTACTGATGACCTTGATGAAGAGTGTATTAGTCAGTTTGCAGAAGACAGCAAGTTGGGTGGCAGTGT
>VWYK01056817.1:1799-13590 GCA_013399775.1 Semnornis frantzii | reverse complement strand
CATTCTATGATTCTATGACACACGCATAACTAAAATCGTAGCTAAGATCAGGACACCATCATACAAGTCCAAGATAAGGTCTCAACAGGATTTGATGAAAGTGTGTCTCCACGTTGATAAAAAAAAATAAAAAGCTCAGACAGCTCAGACATTCAGATTGCAGTACAGTTTGTGAAACATGTGGGGAACCCTTCAAAAATGACAGGATGTACTTCAGTGTCTGGTGGCACAATTTCTTGGCAAAAGTAAGAATGTTTTCATTAGTGAATGCCTCCAAATCCTGATACTGAAAAATAAATAGTAAACATGACTCGTTATCTTATCTCTGAGAAGAGCAATGCTCATTGCTATTAAAAGGGTTTGGAATCAGCATTTTAGCAGCCTTGATTTATCTAACCATCCTGAAAGTGAGGAGCATCAGGCTAAGCATGGTGCCAATTAAATTACTGCCAGTGTAGTAGCAAGTGTTGACAATGTAATATGTCACCTGCACAAACATCAAGCAAATGGCAGATGATATCTTTACCTCTCCAAAAAATAACCTACCACCAGATTACATCAGGAACCACTAAATAAGAACATTCAAATTAATAATGATGTGTTGAAGGTTTTTTGGGGTTTGTTTGTTGGGTTTTTTTAATTATTTTTGGTTTGGTTTTTTTTGAATGAAGCAAGATATTATTTTAGAACAACAACAAAAAAAAAAAAGTATTCAGGTTTAACTACTAAACTATTCTAAATTAGGAGTTCAGTAATTCATTACTGTGCCAGACAGAAAGAGAAACCTAATGGTTAAAATGAAAAAAAAAAAAAAAAGAGCATGGCAGTTGGAAGGGACAATGAATATTTAAAATTAATTGCAATGCATTATGCTTACTTAAGTGAAATCTGAGGAAACCATTATATTCTGTCAGGTTTTTTTCAGTTGAAGTTCTACAGTGAAGGTCCACTGCATAAGCAGTGTTGAAACACATGTGTGAGCAAAAGAAGTTAGTCAAGGACACAGAACTTATTAGAACAACTGAACAGGTCAAAAAACTCAGTGACAAAGTTGGACACATCTTCCCTAGCATAGACTTTGAAACTAAAATAGCCTAATTTCAGTTCCTTAGCTGAAGTTGCTGGTGGGATTTACCAAATATTGGGTTACAAAGAAAGAATTGCTAAAAAAAAAAAAAACTATAAGAAAAAACTGATTAGAAAGTGGGCTAGATAAAAAGTCATTTATATTAACTCCTTTAAACTATTAATAGTTTCAAATCATAAATCCCCTCAGTTGTTTATTTTTGCTAAGAAAACTATCTAATGCCTTGACCAGGCTGTCTTCAGCACAGGATTCTGACATCTGGATCTTCAGTAGAAAGAGATTTCTGCTTGGTCTAGGCATCTGCACCCTAGAGTGGAAAGGAGTTCAGATATATCCTCTGCTTAATACTTCCTACAAGCTAGCTCCAGAAGCCTCCATTTCATAGGAATCCATGCTTACAGCATACAAGTTACCTGACTTGAAAATTGGCTGCTGCAGTGCCAATGTTGGCTTCTCTCTGTGCTAAGGCATAAAAATTGACCTGTAGCACTTTCCCATCAGGGAATATAGAATATTTTCCATTATTCACATATAATAGAGAATTATTAGCATGATCTTAAGCACCTGAGGCTACAGGACTTAAAATGACCAATTTAATTCTCTGTAACTGTAAATTTGGCTGATACTCCCAGGATTAAAAGAGGAATCATTGAAGCAAAAAGTGTGAACTTTGCAGAAAACAGTTGAAAAAATTAGGGTAAGCATCTGCAACTGTGACAGACTTATGCTATACAGGACCAGCTCTCGAGCACAGAAGAGAGGATGCTCCCTCCATATTCTATCATTCTAAAATCAACTTTTCTCCACCAAGGACAACAAGTGATAGTCATAATTATTCATGTTGGTTCTCCCTTATTGCCTCAAGACGCTTTTATTTTTTATGAGTACACTCACATATTCTACTCTGCACCATTGGCTTCAGTTCCACAGCCTCTATTAGCTGGTCTGTTCCACCACTGCTTTGTATGCACCGTGTCCTGTTGCCATTGTACTTCCTTGCACTTTCATGTCTTCAGTGCATTTTCATCTGCTGTTCTTCAAAGCCATTATGAACAGATGGCATCCCTATACGAATGTTCTTTCAATCAGCCATGATGGTGACTGCTTAGTACTGGACAAATTGTTTTGATAGAAAAGTTTTTGGTTTGACATTGGCAGTCACATTAATTTGGGTG
The DNA here is from genome assembly GCA_013399775.1 of Semnornis frantzii. Lineage (NCBI taxonomy): Eukaryota > Metazoa > Chordata > Aves > Piciformes > Ramphastidae > Semnornis > Semnornis frantzii. Next base: position 11,328 of record VWYK01056817.1, on the reverse strand, counting down.
CCAAGCTTTCACAATGCATTTTGTTAATGCCTTGCATCAAGAAGATTTTTTCAGTATTGCTAAATAGTTCTGCATTCCAGGGATTATAAATACCCCTGAACCTTTATCTTGTCAGTCAGGATTTCCTATTGCTCTACTCTACATACAGTAATGATGGGGGGGGAGAGGGGAGTGGGGGGAAGCTTATAGATACTGAGAATCATGTGTTGATAGATTTAAAAAAAAAAAACAAACCCCAAAAACCAGCTGCAAAACAACACCACAAAACTGAACAACAGAGAGAATGAAGACTTGGCTTTCTGTCAATGATTTAGCTCCTGTGGAACCAGGAGTCAGAATTATTACGATATTTTTTCCAAAACTAAATAGTGTAACTAAGTCTAAACAAAAGGATTATACTACTTCATAAACACAAGACAAAGTCACTTTCCCATATTTCAGCAACTGACCTATCTTCCAAGTCCTTAAAACTTGGATTTGTTTATAAATCACAGGTAGAGTCAAAGGGACAGGTGCTTGTTTGGCCAGCATTCCAGTGACTATGGGGTTCTATTGGTTGATCCTGGGAACACTCAATAAAAGATGCCAGGCTCAGGGACACAGAGCTTAGATTGGAAGAATCTGGATCTGTTTTGTTTTATTGTTGAGTTTTTTTGGTTGACTTTTTTTTTTTTGTTTTGGTGTGGTTAGTTGTTCTGTTTTGTTTGGTTGGTTTAGTGTTTTTTTTAATATGGTTATAACTATGCCATAAAAAGGATGATCGAAGTTACAAAACATCTCCCACACAAAAAGAAAACAAATAGATCAGATTTAGGTCTGGAAAATAGTCCTGTGAGGATTCTTTAAGCTTCCACAATTCTCTGATGTAATGAAAAAACAGACTGCCAAATACTGGGCAGAGAAGTGCAGCTACTGACAGAGAAGTCCTCTGAAACTTTCAAAATCTACTGCAGCCTGGTTATATGTGGTAACAGAAAATGAGATAAGCCTTGGGTCAAAACTAAATTTGAGACTAGCAGAGTTATAATTATCTCATTCCTATAATAACACAGATTTAAGAAGCAATCAGCTTTATGTTGATAAAAACTGTACAGCAACAAGGAAGCAAATAAAGAGAAGTTGTAATATGCTACATATAATATACTACTCAACATATTCAGATCTTTTTCCTGGCAGAAAAGCCAAATAATCATCAAAGTACAGCAGCAGCTGGCCACTGTACATGCCAGTATCTACCTTCTCTAAGGGAAAATGTTGCATCTAGCACAGGTCTGGCTTCCTGCCTTTCCTTGTGAACTATTGCAAGTTTTTACAAAATAAACAGCAATACTGCAGCACAGGGGAATAGCAGGGATAAATAAAACAGATGTTATGAGTCAGATGCTCAGTTTGAATGAATCAACATATATAATAAAGCCAAGAAGTAATTTGTACCATTTAATAATCATGTCTCCATAGTATTTGTCCATGAACTGAACTCCAAGTACAGAGAGCTAAAGAGACATCCAAGTGAATACTGACCAAAGTGCTTTAAGCCAATGTAACCTCTTCTCAGCACAATACAGCACACAAACTGAGCCCTCCTTATGTCACTGTTTCAGAGATCTCAGCCTCTACTTCTGAAAGGCTGTACTTGAGGAAGACCAAGGCAGGACTTCTCCTGGACGCCAATGTTGTATCTTAATGATAAGGTCTGAGATTTGGGTGGTTTGAACCTTACAAGGCACTTTAGAGAACCTCCCATATATAATATAATATACATATATAATTAAACTCTTCTGAAAAATCTAATACTTTCAGCCTATTGTGCTAGGCCTAAGCAGGCCAAAATGGGCTTATACATGTCCTGGCCTGCCCAGACATCTTTTGCTGCTCTCCCTCCTTCTGTTTCGGGGAGAAGCAACCAAGGGAGAGAGGACAACAGAACCCAGAGCCACTAAGTCTGAGGACTGTGGTTTGCCCAGACTTGTTTTGAACCCTGCGGTAAACAAGGTACACTGGGTTGCCTTCTGCAAGGCCGTGCTATGCCCAAATTTGGGTAAAGCAAGCCTATGGCTTCACCTAATATGGCCAAGCTTGGCTAACTGCCATTCTGATTGGCTGTTCTGTGTTCAAAGGCCTGTAAGTCTCGGGCTGTATGGATAACAGGTGCACAAGGAGCACAATGTGTTCTCTGCCATTGTATCCAGGTGCTCTGTCATTGTATGTGTGCTCTGCTCTCTATCCATGCTCCTATTATCCTGAGCTGTGTGGAACTTCAGTGACCAGGATCAGCCTCTAAAAGCCTCCACGTGTTCAGCCTGCACTGCCAGCATGACACTGTGCTGAGACTGTGCATCACAAGACATCTGCCTGCACCTGAAAGCCTCCTGCCAAGACGGGAAGCCCTGGAGATACACAGATCATCCAGAAAGTCAGGACCAGGTCAGAGCTTGTCTACCTCCTTTCTCCAGCACCTAGAGCAACCCCGCCGCAAGCTTTGGGTACTGTCCAATAATATTTTGTAAGTAAATACTTAAAGTCTCTTGTAATCATTAATTGCCTTCTGCCATAAGCAGAAAGGAGCTTCCTGCGTCCATCCAGTGGCTAAGCAGAATAACTAACTGCAAGCAGTGTTGTGACCACTAAAATCTTCTCTTCCAGTAAAAATGTTTGTTTGCTTATGTTGGTTACCTCTGAAAGTGTTCCAGTTTTGCCTGTTCCCTGTATGTATAAATTTCCAAACCATGCATTTTGAACCTTGTAAATAAGTTTTCGGGGGGGGGGGGTTAATGTTAATAAACAATTTCCATAGTTATTAACAATCTCTGCCTGGATATTGAAATTAATAGATATTGTTAATTTTGCAATCATTTTTTAACACAGCCTTTCTGTCGTCTCCTCCATATCTGCCTATAGCCAGAGGGACAGAAAAGGACAAAATATTTTTGTTTGTCCTCAGGCTTGGAAGATCTTTCTGTGATTCAGTCTTTTAATTCATTTGTGGTAACCTTCATGATTCATTTGTGAGTAATATACTTAGATTGGTAAGATTCTGTTCTGGAATGCCTCGGTATTCTTTCTGCAAATAAAATCATTAAGAAAATGCACCATCACATGTGATACAAGGTCACTGGTCCTCATGCAAACTGTCTAGAGACGTTCCTGATTACCAATGTCATAAATGTTTATATGTTCTTTACATGGAGAAACTATAGGTAAAGAACTTTTTCATCAGCTGTACCATTTTTGTCTGACAGTTGGTGTATTTATTTAAACTGTCAAATTATGATCTCTGTCAAAACATATCGCCTTCTTTCTACCACCATATGCCTAGCTAAGTCTTCACATTCTCACTTGGCTGTCACGACTGCTTCAGCATTTTGTATTGCATATTTCTCAAGTGCAGAACAGTCTTTGAAATAAGCACTTTACTAAATGCAGTAACAAGAAACAAAGCATCTGTCATTGCCATTAATTTTCACATCAACTACTCTGTGACATCATGACTATGGCAGGAAGTGGTCTGTTTGCCTATAATTAAATGTTGCAAGTATATCTTTGTCATAAATGTAAAGAGCAAGATTTAAAGAGTCTAAGGGGGTGAAGGGCTGCCTAATCACATGGGAAATATTCAAAATGTGATGGGAGAATATGGAAGCCTACATCTTCTCACCTCATGGAATGAATATTCTGATCCAAAAGTGGTGATGTATGTGAAAACTGTCTTTTGTTGTTGATTCTAAATGCAGAGCTAGTACCTAACTTCACTTCTCAACACTGAAAACTATTCTTGAACTTGGTATGAGCTTTCCCATTGCTCTTGGAAGGCTTGAACTTAGAATTTAAAAATTAAGAACAAAATACAGCTTGTTGTCAATATGGGTGCTTTGGAAGAAAAAAAAAAAGTCTAAATGTGATTAATCAAAAAATAAAATAAAATTAAATTAAATTACATTAAAAAAGCTTCCTCAAGCTCAGAGATGGTCAGGAGCTGTGTGACAAGAAACAGGTTACACCAGTTTCCAACACTTCATTGTATATTCACTCTGTAGCTGCAGATTAAATGAATCAGAAAAAAGAAGGCAATTCCAGCACAACATCTAAGTCAGTTGTCCATAATAACCTGGCAAAGTGTTTAATTTGGACTTAGAATATCACATCTTTAAAATTCTAAAAGATTATCATCTCATATGCAGAATATTATGAAACTCAGGTTATTTATAGAAGAATGTTGCAAATACTCAAGTCTTATTCAGAGAAAATGAAAGGGCTTTGTAGAGAAAAAGTAAAAATGTATACACACACACCCCCGCAAAGAGTTTTTTCCAGTATTAAAAGACTTGCCATAAAAAAGAAATAATTTCCTACAAAACATTTGAGAAGCTTTAAAAAGAGGGAGGTTTATTTAATTAATTGCAGACACAAGATTGTATCTGACTGTATCTGTTTACCTGTGTGAAAGACAAGTAGCAGAAAGAAGCATGAGCAGTGTGTTGGTTTGAGGCTAATTGGACTATTTTAATGAAGAAAATTATATTACAGGCTGTGAAAAGCAAACAATGGTGATGTCTGCTTCACTCATAGGCTTGCTGAGATGCATAAGAACAAGAACACAAACAGATAACACAGACACAGAGAGTCTCTGTCTCTCTAGCTGCAGGTTTTGTCTGCTGGCCTCTCTGCTAACCTAACTAACCACTTTTCTTCTAACTCTCCTGGCCGATCCTCCAAACTCACCTTGCACGTAAGGCAAACCCTGGGGTAAGGCAGAGGGATGGAAAGAAGGTGGAAGAGTGGTTGGGAGCCACTCTTGGGGACTCTTGATTTCTGGGAGGGGTGTTGTGTTTCTGTTTACCTTTAACTTATATATTTCTGTAACTATTCCTGTCTATTGTGTATATCTCTGCTTGTATAGGTGAGAGGGCAAAGCAATAACCCAAAAACAAAATAGTGCAGGCATCTGTTTTCATCAGTGCTGCCATAATCTTAGACTTTAGTCCAAGGCATAAGGAGTATACCCTTAGAACCCTTATGTTCAAAAGCCTGAATCACCTGAAACACTCTTGGGGAGCAAACAGTTCATCTTCCCTTCACAGGCTGTGGCTGCACTCCCTCACACTAGTCATTCTGATCAAAAGCATTGCTTTATTTCCAAGGAGTATCCAAGGATTAGAATATCTAATCCAAGGAATTAAATGCAAACTCACCTACTCCAAGTCTTCAGTGTCACTTTCTGGAGACAGAGCAGAGGCTTGAAGAATCTTCAGTGTCCCTACACACGGAACTGTGAGCACTGGAAGGCAGACTTGGAGGTAAAACCTGAAAAAAAACCAAACAAAAAAACCCAAACCAGAAAACTTCTCGTCACACATAGCTTGTGGATTTTTCACAGCACTGAGCAGTGCACTTATTCTATGGATAGGGGATTAATGATCCCTTTCAAATATATCAATATTTCTGTATGAAAATGTTCAATTGCAGCACAGGGTATTTTAGAAATTTACTCTGGTGGTTCTTTCCCAGACTTATTAATAATTAACTTTCATTATAATATAAAAGCCTCTCCACTTAATAGTACTATCACCCACCACTGAAGGGTAATTTTCAGCACAATGATACTGCAATATATGAGGTATCAGTGATTGTCTGGACATCCTTCATTTTTATGGTCCATTACAAAGCAACACAAAGACCTAGAAAACAAGCAGTAATCTGGAGAACAAGACACAAGGAGAAATTAGATGGCTGTTCATTTTTTTTCCTTCATGAAACTGCTACAATTAAATTCTAAATCATAGAATCATAGAATGGTAAGGTTGGACGGGACCTCAAGGATCATCTAGGTCCAACCCCTTGCCATAGGCAGGGACACCTCCCACTAGCACAGGTCACTCAAGGCCTTGTCCGACCTGGTCTTGAACACCTCCAGGGAGGGAGCAGCCAGAACCTCCCTGGGCAACCTGTGCCAGTGTCTCACCACCCTCACTGCAAAGAACTTCCTCCTAACATCCAGACTAAATCTCCCCTCTGCCAGTTTAAACCCATTGCCCCTCATCCTGCCATTGCAAGACCTTGTAAATAGTCCTTCCCCAGCCTTCCTGTAGGCGCCCTTCAGATACTGGAAGGCTACTCTAAGGTCTCCTTAAAGCCTTCTCTTCTCCAGGCTGAATAGCCCCAACTCTCGTAGCCTGTTCTTATAAAATAGTCTTCCTGTCCTTATTAAATAGTTATATGTGATTCCGAAATTGCTTTCTCAGTACCAACATATCCTGATACAGATATAATTCTTAAGAACTTTGTTCCAGTGCCCCATTCCTGCATATGTTGGTGGTATCTCTTCCTTTTGCTTCTGTTAATCAAAATACTTTTGAAAGAGTTTAGACTTCATGAATCACAATGGAAATCTATATGTTTGTGAAATTCAAGTCCACAGGAACCACTAGAACCTTCGGAATTTATTCCAGAATATTACAAGCTTAACTATCTCTATATTCAGCCTAATTGCTTAACTTTGGTTGAGGCCATCTTCCCAAAAGAACATCCAGTTTTGTCTCACATATCACAAGGAATGAAGAATCCATTTTGTTCTTTTTTTGTTTTGTTTTGGTCAAAATAGTTACCATCCTCAAACCTATTTGAAAAAGTCACATTTTGCCATTTGAATGCCCCTTTCCTTGCAGAATTAGAGTCTTTTAGAGCTAAGCATTTTTTTCACCGAGTTTCTCCTGCATCACAATATGTATTTCAATCTGCTTTCTCCTAAGCTTAAGAAACAGAGATCTTAAAATCACTCTGATCCAAGTTCTTTTACAAGTGATCTTATGACTCTTTGCTTACTATTAACTCCTTAATAAGAGGGACTGTCAGAGGGAAAAAATGCTAAGCTTTTCTCTCCAAAAAAATTACAGGTTTACTTGTCCTTCCCCTGGTCATTTCACAAAAGTTACATCGACTTCATTCTAGCACATCGCCCTGCACCTTACCACACAATGAATTCTTTACATGCTATGAACATTAACTACTTTGCAGATTTATCAGTTTGGGGAATAATTTATTCCACAGCATAGTGTATTCCTGCAGTGTTTAGATCTCTGCATGTAGAAACTTTCTAGTGGGCTTTCCTCTATAACTGATGCAGTTTTCTGAGAGAAAACTGCATGTTTGCTGTAACAAATATAATGTTTAGATCTCTGCAAGTAGAAACTTTCCAGTGGGCTCTCCTCTATAACTGATGCAGTTTTCTCTCAGAAAACTGCATAAGTTTACTGTAACAAATAGAATTTTAATTCCTGTTATCTCTAAATAACCAACAAACAATCTTTCTCTACTTATTCAAAAATCATTTATGAAAAAATAAAATCACAGAACTTCACATGACTATCTTCAGAAACACAACAGAACCTTGACAAATTATTAATTTTCCTTAAAACACTCTTCACACAGAAAGAGTTGATTCATACATTTTGACTTCTTGGGAACTGCCTCATTGACTGTGTTATAGAATTCTTATTCATATACCAATGTACCAAGACATTAACTGTATTTATATAACTTTTTTTTTTTTATTTAAGCCAATTTTAAAAACATGATTTATGTGTATAAAGCATCCTATAGTCACCCAAGTAGAAAACCAGCCTACTAAAGTAAAAGTTGCGTAGCAATATATAGGGGAAGCAGTGTTTCTAGTTGGTTTTGCAATCTGGGAGTCCAACTCTAGGACAACACAGAGGTAGAAAGAAAAGGCAGAAGTCATGGCTCAGACCTACTTTTCAATACTCTGCCACCTATAACTAGGAAGAGTGGAAGTTGCAAAGTGATCTAAAAAGACCTGTGCATAGACTTAATATTGTAACAATGCCTAAGTGGTTTGTTGAATGTACTTGGGAATTTCTTTCAATGGGCCATGCACAGAATAAGCTCCGACTTGAGATGAGCAAAGAATCTTGCTTAGTGTGGAATAGCTTTCAAAAACCAAGAATAAACTGACTATATTCTTCACTTCTTTCTAGTATTTATGTGAATGTTTGAGCAAATGAATTTAACACCATTTGATGATTGCACATCTGGCTTCCAAAGTTATTAAATTATGACACAAAATGGTTCATATCTCTGTATATGCAATGGCTCATATACAACTGTATAACAGATTACATCAAAAAGAATGCCTTACAATTACTGTGATATTCAGAAAGAAACAAGTATGAAAACAATTATTTCCCTCTAGAGTGGATAACGCTTCCAGTCGCTAGCAAAGTAATTTGTGAAGTTTATTAAGATTATGGTTTTACAGGCTCTAATTTATTGAGACAAAGCCTCATTTATGCAGAAGCATTAGGACATACTACTGACTCATTTTATATCAAATATTCTTCCCGGAACAAATTTTTCACATAATTGCTTCAAATAAATGAGATGTTTATACTCAATGAACCAATTCCCTTTAACCTGTCTCTGAAACAATGCATCCGTATAGAAAAAGAGCATTAAGTTTTTTCAAAACAGAAAATAACTCGAGAGTGAAGCAGATCAAGCAGTTAGTATTTCTAAAGAAATCATAGAATCAAATCCTTTTACTTGATTAACCACACCCTCACATCATTTAACCAATTCCTGGTACAAGTACATTATGTCTAGGTATCAAATTGCTAGTTTATTTCTCAGATTGTTACATAGATAACAATGATTATCACATCAAATTCTTAAATTGTTGAGAAGGTGCTTTTGCACCAGACCTACTGTAACAGTGCAGTGCTCAAAGCCACGCATAAATGAAAGAAAAATCACTGAGCACAGTGAATGTTAGCACAGCCTTCAACACCCATGTATCTATTTATTTAAATTAAGGGGAATCTTGACTAAATCTTGGAGTGTAGCTACAATAAGCTCTCATCACAGTCTCCTTAGCCCTGCTATGAGGTCTGCTTAATCAGCATTCAGATAATGCTACAGGCCTCTAGTGAAAAACTTCACACCTCCTGAGTCAGGTTGGATATGCCTACACATTGTACTACTGTACAGCATAGGATGAAGTTCCCTGAATAAGGGAGACAGGAGAACATCAAAAAAGTTGCCACTGGACCATTCTCCCATTGATATGGTACTTCATTATTGCCACTTTAACTGTATTGTTTTACTTTAAGTAATCATTCTCAGTAAAAAGTATACTTTATGTTCCTGTGTTTCAGTATGTGCTCTTGTCCTGTCACTGGACATGACTGGAAAAAAGTCTGTTCCATTTCTTTAAACCTTCACAGGTTCACAGGATGTCAGGGGTTGGAAGGGACCCAAAGAGATCATTGAGTCCGACCCCCCCCCCTGCCAGAGCAGGACCAGACAATCTAGCTCAGGTCACACATGACTGCATCCAGGCAGGCTGTGAGTCTCCAGAGGAGACTCCACAACCTCTCTGGGCAGCCTGTTCCAGTGCTCTGGGACCCTTACAGTAAAGAAGTTTCCCCTTGTGTTGAGGTGGAACCTCCTGTGCTGCAGCTTCCATCCATTGCTCCTTATCCTACCCCGGGGCAGCAAGTGAGCAGAGCATGCCCTG
>VWYK01056816.1:10515-22822 GCA_013399775.1 Semnornis frantzii | reverse complement strand
CCCCACCAAACTTTTCCCTCTTTTTTTTTTTTTTTTTTTTTTTTTTTTTTTTTTTTTTTTTTTTGAGAGCATGCACTTTAACACAACAAAAGCATTGGGTTGTTCTCCTACCTGGACTGTATGAGTACCTCATAAGGCTGCTTAGCTGACTAGATTTAACCATTTTCCACTCTTGGCTTGGACTTCAGCTTGAAATATTCCCACAGTCAGGTGCTCATTTGCACAGGCAACAGAGAGTGAAGCATCCCATCAACCAGAAAACAGCCACACATGAGCCAAACCTAGGACCAAGTGGAAGCCTGCATGGTGACCAGTTGCTCCACACTTGGCTCAGGGGCTTGGGGAATTGTGCCATCAAGATTTAATGGGCGCTCCATCTATCACTGCATTGAGGAAAAAAAAAAAACAAATAAACAGTAAAAATAATAAAATGGAGATTTTTATGGGCCTACAAGGAGCTCACCTGGAAATACCATTGGCACAAATAGAGCTGTTGAGCAGACAATAGCACTCTGATATTGCCACAGTTCTGTTTACTCAAACGTGGCCATCCTCGTGGTGAATCCCTCGCCCTCCTGGTTGCCAGCCTGGTGAGTGGCTCTACCACCCTCCCTCCCACTGGTGAAACACAGGCATGCTCTTATTGCCATGCTGACAGCTTTATTGCCTCCCTGACCTTGCTATTTTTAAAGAACCAGGTTATCTCAGTGATGTAAACAGCTTTTCCTCATGCAATTATGTCACCCATGCTGCAGGGAGCTGGAGTTTTTGGTCCTCACTCACTCATGCTGTCAAATGAGCAATTTCAGGTGCCCAGCAGCTTATGGCACTGATTTTACAGCAAGATGTATAGAAGGACAAAGTGATTCTGTTTTCCCAAATCACTCAGAAAATACAGGTTTAGATCTATTCAGACCTAATTTATCCAAAATGCTGCAGAGTTAAGCAACACAGATTCTGACAGCCAAAGCTTGAAAGAACATCACCATATCTTGACTAGGGGGAAAAAAGGAGATGCTTACATGAGCTGCTCGATTGAGAAGAGATCAGTTAAATGTGTGCTCTTGTTAGAGGTGAGAAAATTCAAGCACAAGTTTATTGCATGCATGGTTCTCCAGGTTAAGTGCAATAAGTAGATAAATGACAAAAATGACACCGTCATTTCCAGAGAGCAGTTGCTCTCTTTGATGGTAAAACAGGAGAGGACAGAATGGCCAGATGCTTAGCTGGGGAAATAAAATATTTCAGCTGGCTGAATGATGCAGATTTATCAAAGACTTGCTGTCTAGATTGTCTTTTCTGGGGCAGAGATGGGCACGATTTCAGAAAATGCTGGAAGTTTGGGTTGAGCTAGGGAAGCACTCAATGATTTAGTAAATATCTAAGATCCTCTGTATGTAAACTATTTATTCATAAGGAGGTAAATCGAATGGAAAATGTCAGAGCCTCTCTCCAATTCTAAAATTCCTGCCTCCAGACTTAATTTTGTGAGCAGAAAAGCGCCTACAGCAAAGATCTGCCTTGCTTTGACTCCCATGAAAACTGAACATCTTTTTCAGTCTAAGCTAGAACAAGGAGATTAAAAAGGAAAGCAAATAAAATTCTTCTTGAACTGATGCAGTCTAAATATGGCCAAAGGTATCCAAAGTGCTGCTAATCATGTCACCAGTCTCTGCTCTTGTTGATCCCAGTGCCAAGAAGCTTATGACAGTCCATCACAAAACTGTTTGGAATATTTCCTTAGTGCCTCTAAGTCTGCAGGAAACCTTGAGGGATGTGCACTGAAGGAAGTAGTGTCCTCTCCTACTCCACTACCCCTGCTTAGCCCTTGGAAATGGAAAGAGGGACTTATGGGTCACTAAGCACCTGTGGATGGCAGGAGGAGGAACGTGACTGTGTGCCTGTACTCAACACGGGTGAGGCTGCACCTTGGCTACTGAGGTCAGTTTGGGGCCTCTCGCTACACCAAGTGCTGAAGCAGGTCCAGAGAAGGGCAACAGATCTGGTGAAGGGGTTGGAGGATGAGTTTTAGAAGGAGCGTAGGAGGGAACTGGGATTGTTTAGTCTGGGCAAGAGCAGGCTGAGGGCAGACTTTCTCACTCTCCCTGAAAGGAAGATGGAGTCAGTCAGGGGTTGCTCTCTTTTCCCAGTTAACTAGTGATAGGAGGAGAATAAATAGACACAAGTTGCATTAGGGGAGGTTTAGCTTGGATATTAGGAAAAAATAATTGCTGAAAGAGTAATCAGCCATTGGAACAGGTTGCCCATGGAGGTGTTGGAGTCATCATCCCTGGAGGTGCTCGAAGAAAAACAAACATGTAGATGTGGCACTTTGGGACATGGTTTAGTGGGCATGGTGGTGTTGGGTTGACAGTTGGACTCAATGATTTAAAAGTCTTTTCCAACCTTAAAGATTCTATGCTTCTATAGCTCCCCTTTAGAATTGATGAGGGGAAGTGAATGTGAGGGCTCTAAGGAGCAGCCAGCAGATATAAGCTGCACAGTGACACTGTTCCCATAACATCAGAGTAAGAAGAGGTAGCTTGGAGTGAAAATACAATTCAGCTGCCCATCACTTGCCCTTCTCTTTTGAAGGGGCTCAGATAAGCAAATTCTACAGGATGTCATAGCTCCCACAGGACACTGCAACATGCTGCCATTTGTCCAGCCAGAGTACAGCTCTTATTAGTACGATAAAACACAGTAGCTGAGAAACTCAACAGAAAAAACAAAACTGGAATTTAATAAAAAAATCCCCACCCTACAGCTTTTAATTTACAACCCTTAACATTCAGAGCTACTGTAAGTGAGTGTCTTAACATGAACACTCTGAAGACCAAAGAATTAAAGTAAGTGCAATCAGCAGATTACTAAATACCAATGGGAAATTTAGAGCTATAGAACAAAATCCCAGAGCATTAAAGGATTTACCTCTTGGCATTGATGAGAAGGAAATCTTTGGATTTCCATTTCTATCCTTAATTAGTAACTGAGGTTTGTTTTAGTCTAAACTAAGATACAAAAGATAACACACCCTGAAAGAAAATAGAAAGCAGTGTAATAAACTTCATAAAATGTCTTATTAAAAAATAAGAAGGAAAGAGAATAGATTTGAATGGAAAATCAATTTCCAGTACTTCCATTTCCTTTTGTTTTTTTGTCTTCCCACCCATACTCAGCTCCTTTCTAATAACATTCATCTCTTTACTAGGGAGGTTACAGAGGGTGGTAACAAAGATAGCATTTTAAACCCAAAAGGGAGACTCCCTTTTAGAAGGGACATTTTAGGAATGTTCTTGCTCCTTCACAGCTTGGTTTTTTGAAAGGTTGCTGTCTCCCTGCCCAGTTCCCAGGGCTCCACACTGGAAGTAGTATCTAAAATGGATGATCTGTGCTTCTACATGGTTTCAAAGTCTAAAATCTAAAAAAAAATTTAAAAAAAAAAAAAAAAGCTTTGTTAAATGGAGTTGGGTTTTTGGGGGGGTTTTTTTTGTTTGTTTGTTTGTTTGGTTTTTTTTGTAGAGGCACGTTGGGACAGGGGAAAGATAAGGCTCTTGTAGTTAAGCAGGAGATCCCTAGCTTGGCTCTCCACTGTCCCCATATGCCATTTGCCCCACTAGTGATGGACTCCCAGGAGCTGGCTCAGCAGGGCAACTCAGTTTACTGGCAGCAGCCTGACTGGGATGGAGCTTGCCCAGCTGCTGAGATGCTCCAGGGATCTGGTGTCTGACTTCCTGAGCTGCAATACAGACTCCCAGTGCAGAATTCCAAGCACAGCTCTTGCCATGGCTTCGAGTAAAGCAATGCAATACAAGCAGCTTGCTTCAGATGAGGAAAAGGAGAAGAGCCTGTGGGTAAAATCTGAAGAAATGCATAATAAAGAGTCCAAGCTCAAACAAATCATATTCTGCACCAAGAAAGAAGCTGAAGAACCACCTCCCTGAACCCAATAATTCATTTAGTCCTCATAAAAATTTACCGTGGAGCAGGCTGCATGGTAGTCTGGCCTGAGGTTGAAAACTGATGCCTGAGTATGATAGAGTAATGAGGGTGGCATGCTATTGGAGGCTAAGGTAGTGTGAGCAGACTTATTTAAGGATAAGGATTTTAGGAATATGTCCTTTTTGTGTAGGTACAGGCTCAGTTTCTCCCACTGGTACCAAGACAGACAGTAAGGCACATATGAGCAGCTTGTTTATTTGCTCTCCGTGGTCAGAATAGAGCAGGACTGTGATGGTTTGGGAGTTCCCTGCCCCCCCACACTTTGTAAAATCAACCAGACTAGACTCAGCCAGCTGGAAGTTAAGAAATGAAGCTCTATTTACAGCTTAGCACAATATCCAAGCAGAGATATACACAATATACAGGAATATTTAGAGAAGTATACAAGTTAAAGGTAATACAGAAACACAACTCCCCTCCCAGAAATCAGAGTCCCCAGGAGGGGCTCCCAACCATTCTTCCACCTTCTCCCCACCCCTATACCTTACCACAGGATTTGCCTTATGTGCAAGGTGAATTTGGAGGATCAGACAGAGGGGTTAGAAGTAGAGTGGTTAGTTATTCAGCAGAGAGGAGAGGACCCACTAGCTCCCACAGACCGAGAAACACTGCCTAAGCCCGAGTGTCTTATCTAAGTTTTGTGTTCTTATTCTTAACCATCTCAGCAAGCCTATGAGTGAAGCAGGCATCACCATTGTTTTCTTTTCACACCATATAATATAATTTTCTTCATAAAATATTCCAATTAGCCTCAAACCAGCACAAGGACATAGGACTGGAAGAGACTTTCTTAGGTCATCTAATCTATATCTCCCTCCATAGCAGGTCAAATAATTTCCATCATAAACTCATTGGCTTCCTTCATTTTTTTTTTTTCTATTTTTCACCCTGTCTTTACCTACTACAGCTGCACCAGAGCCTAATTTCAACATTTTTTGCTGCTTTCTCCTCACCTGTGGAGACTGTTAGGAAAGGAGACAGAAGGATTAAACACTTGCAGCACAAAAGCCAAGGTCAGCAAGCTTGGTCCAAGAGTTAAGGTACTCATAACATGCTCATATGTGCAACAACATAACCTCTTGATATATCTGTTTAGCTTGGGATGTGCCACGCCAAATGACAGTGGGGTCACTTCTTGTGCTAGGTCCAGGAGATAAAAGATTATCTGCTGCTTGAACCCAGCCTATTTTGTTCTATTGCATTAAATTTTCTGGCCTCTTACCTTGGTCTACAACCAGAGGCAGGGACGAGGCTCTACTAAGCCCCAGTGCAAATTGGATGGTAGGGTAAGAAAACTTGGATCACTTCATGAAGTGAAGTTGGGAAAGAGCTGGCAGATGAGAGCAGTACCCCATGTGGTCCATGGACTTGTGGGTTCTAGGGAACTCTTGAGTCCAGATCCATAGATCCATCCCTACAGCAGGACAGCTACACATTGTTTCACAGTCATGGCTCTGAGTCTGATCTGGCCTCACCATCACCACCAAATAGGTCCTCTAAGCCTCATTGAATGGGAAAAGTTGCATGAAGTAACAAACAAGTTGGTATTTAGGCCTCACAAACTGTTGTATGGTTTTAAAATGTTGATTTAAAAAAAAAAAATCCTTTGAATTAATTTTATTTGCCTTGTAGTTTCCAGTCCCTCAAGTGAAAAACTGGACACTTGAAACATCATCCAAGTTTTCATTATGCTAGAGATGAGAGTCTGAAAATGAATCTTTGTGATTATCAAGTTTAGGAAAGACATCTAAGATCATCAAATGAATATTGAGTGTAGTGATATGATTACAGGAGCTGAGCCCTTAAGATAGATTGTCCAATACCATTCAACACAAAATCCCAAGTAGAAGTACGGAATCATTAAGGTCGAAAAAGAACTCCAAGATGATCAAGCCCAACTGTCAGCCCAACACCACCACACACACTAAACCATGTTCTGAAGTAAGCTCCCTTTCAAATAGCTCATTCATGAGAAAAAAAGAATAAAATAGAAAGGAAAACCAAACTAAACCAAAACCCCAAAACAACAAGTGGTCATATTGCAATTCATGGTCATTCACTGGATCCTTATTCTCAAGATGTACTCATGTTGAGGTATTGATGGAGATCTGTCCATCCCAGACCTTTCCTTAACAATCTTTCCTTATCTCAGTGCTTGAGCAGCTCACAATCTTTAATGTATCTTGGGTTTGTGACACCTCTGCTATCGCCGGGAGGAAAACTGCCACAGGGGAATGTGATGGATGAGTGTGGCAGAGCCATGAACTGGGACTACATCTTACAGGGTGCTCTGTGCTAACTCAGAGAGAAGGAGAGAAAGCAGCTCCCTCCTTGTTTTTTTAATTTGCTAAAATAACAGCTCCATATTCCCAGGGGCAAATGTCAGGAATAATTGCATGCAAATTGCAGTGGAGTCATGCTAAGGCACCCATTGCCACCCAAGGGCTCCTGAAGGGTTAATATCGAGGGCTCACTGGAGTTCAGTTAATTTACAACTGGAGACCTTTATCATCTCACACTGACATTGAGGGCTCGCATTTCCCACTTAATTACTTGTTCAGCAATCACGCCTGGAAGAGATAGATGTGTTTCTGTGTTTAGCCCATGCAGCTGTGAATTGTTTATTTACTTATCGTCAGGCTGGGAATGGCTGTAATTTAAAGGTTCAGATCTCTGCTACCCTGAGCAGCGCAGGTCTTCCTTTAAACATTTCCATATTGCCGCAGTGGAATTCGGCTGGAGATGCTCGTGTTCTCCTCCTGTTCTGGGTAATGGGCCAGCAGGTGTTACTGGTTATCAGCAACTGCAGTTATTTATGCTAAACAACTGCTGCCAAGTTCACAATCGCAACGAGCGATCCGTGGAGATAAATTTTGGAAGGTACAAAGCAGGCCAAGGAGATGAAGAGAGGATGAATTCCAGTAACTCAGCTTCCGGGGAATGGCTCGATCCCTATCTTGAAGCTGGAATAGCTGAGTGACGACGGCAGCTTCAAACAGTGGCTCACAGCAATTCATAGGCCAAATGGCGTAATTACAATTTAAGCTGTCAAATGGTGACCAGATGGCTTCATCTTTCACACCAGAGGCTTAAGAAGTTGGTAGGTGTGACCTTTCCACATACCAATCCACCTGCGCAGTGCATGAGGTCCATGAAAGCCCGCGCTCCCGGCACACCCACTCGCGTGGGCTGATGCCCATCCTTGGCTTTGATAACTTTTTTGAGCAAAGCTGGGTGAAGTCAAGAGCTCCAGCATTCACTGAGCTTACCATTGCATCAGCTTTCAATGCCAAGATGGCAGCCACCAGCAGCACACCTGGACTAGTTCATCACCCATGGATGCAGAGGGTTACTGGAGCACAGAGAACATGCCCCCTGCTGTTCTCTTGGGGTACACACAGACCTCCCATCTACCTAGGCAAGAAGAGTTGTGCAGGACAAGAGAAACTCAGTTCAACAACTGGTTGAAAAGTTGTGCCTCAAAAGGAAAATTGATGAAACTCAAATCCAAGAGAGGGTAGCTAAAGAGGTTCTGTCTGTCCAGGCATTGCCAGTCCATGTGCAAGCAGAGCTGCAGTGCAAGAATGCCACTCGGTAGCTGTCCTTGTGATGTGTGTGATGGAGGAGAGGCTGTGATTCTGCCACAGAATCCTTAGGGTTGGAAAATACCTCTAAGATCAAGTCCAATGGTTAACCCAACAGTACTGTGACTACTAAATCATGTCCCAAAGTAGGCTGGAAACACCACCTAAAAAAGCTCAAGGTGGTTCCTGGAGAGTCACACTGGCCAAATTCCGGTTCAGTTTCCCAGCAGAGAACAACTCCTGAGGTTAGATGCTTTCTTGGGACAATGCCCTCACAATTTGGCCCATCACTGGAGGTAGCTCTCTCTAGCCACCAGTAAAAACCAGCCTGGTCCCACACCAGCCAGAACCTACAGCACATGGGCTTGCAGCAGGTCTCCCATTAGAACAGTATTAAAAATCAGGACTTTAGGGGTGACGTTAACCTCAGTGAATTACGCCTGTGGGCAGGTGGAAGGACTGACATATTCCATCAGCAGCAGTGAATTTTGCCTCAGGACTCTTGCAGAAGCCCAACTGCTTTCGATTTAAGGGAAAGCCTTTCCTGCTCTGCGCTCTTATGAGAAACACACATTTCTGCCAGTCCCAAGGTTATTTCTATCTCGACAGATGAGGAGAAGGGGATGCACGCTGACAGGGAGCATGGCAAGGAAGGCTAATGCAAAATGCTTCCTAATATTTTTTCGGTTCTCATCGCCACTGCTGCTGTAACAGATTAACAACCTCTGAAGATGGAACATCATCAAAATGGTTTAATAATAGTTTATAACAAAAACCAGACCAGAACTTGGTGGTTTTGGAGAAGTCTAAGAGATATTGTTGGGCACACACAAACAAACAGCGATGCAGATAATTTGGGGGTGATTTGTGTTTTCTGTGAAACAGAAATACAATCTTTCTGTGTCACTTCACTAGAGGTAAAGAAAGAAGAAAAGAACCTAGAGAGGTATAATTGAATTACACAAAATCCTGGAATTTGATGACAGATAAAGTTACCACTAAATCCCTTAGGAAAAAAAAAAAAAAAAGCCAAAAAAACACCCCACAACCCAAAAAAAACAAAAAGAGAAACAAGAGAGAGAGAAGATGAAATTAAAATGTCTAAAGAGCAGTGAGCTGCTTAATTGAACATTCAGGTTTTGGGTGCATTTGCAGTTGTCTTGGCAATGAATCTGTGCAATCACTGAAGGAAAAATGCTGCAAAAAGATGGAGCACCCCCCACACTCACCTCCCCAAAATGCAGGTTTTACAAAGGGCTGAGCTCGGAAGTGCTTTGGGGTTTGACAAAAGAAAAAGGATAACATTTCAAGCAGAAGCCAAGCTTGTAACAATCCTGTACATTCAAACGTGCTGGGGAAAGCTCGGAGGGCTGGTTCTGTGCGGGTGGCACAAGTGAGGTGGACTCAACCAGCTCCCAGGCTGGCCACTTCCACAAGACAGGAAATGGAGAGAAGTATTTGTTTCTTTCAGTGTTTTGTTATTTTTCTCCCCTCCACCCTTATTTATTTATTTATTTGCTTGCTTATTTATTTATTTAGCCTCTGCTGATCCAGGTTTGATGGTTAATGGCAGTAAGGGTGTTTGGGGTCACAACCTCAGCTCAGGAAAATGACTGTTTTCAATCGACTATGAAAAAAAATAGCTAAGATGAATCTCACTCTGATTTTACATATACAAAATGATAAAAGGTAACTATCAGCTAAAAATAAGCACTTCAGGCTGCCAAAGGTGCTGAGCTACAAATAACCTGTAGGTATGGAGGCAATGGATGCAACAAGCTATTTTGAAGACAAGCACAGAGGGGAAGGGGAGAATGTCCCTCCTACCAGCTCCCCAATTTAATCAGGCTTTTCCCACACTTCACGGGAAAGGAAAAAGTTTGTGGAGAGCCTGAGGGTATCTGAAGAAAGGTGGGCTGGGAAGAATGCATCAAGTGCCCTCTTGGGTGCTGGTCCAGACCTAAAAAGTACAATGGGAGAGGGAGGACCCCCCCATTGCCATGACATCAGTATTATTTTTGCTCCATCCACACACTAGACTATTGCAATTGACTGGCTCAGTAATAACATCATCCTCAAATGCATTTCTGTTCACTATTTGTAGAGGAACACTGGAAAAGATGTACTGCTGTAGGCAATACCTCTTCAGCTCTGGGACCCGAGGGCAGAGAGGGGATCGAGTGCTGTGACAGTTGCTCATCACCACCCCACATTTCAAAGAGATTTTATCTGCCTTGGATGGAAGATTTCCCAAACTGTTTATATTAAGAGCAGCTTTTGATGCCAGCAATGAATATTACTATATTACTGAAAGGAATCAAAAGCTGAAGTGCCTGCGTGTACAGTTAATCTATCCAAACAGAAAATGTTTCTTAAAAAATTACGGCACTATTTTTATAACAAACCTCAGCCAAACTCAAAACTGAATAAATATAATATGTTCTTTTAAAACCAATTTATTTTTTTTTAAATCATGGGCAAAAATACTTTCCTTGCCTTCATTCATCAGGTAATACTTCACCACTACCCCCTCTGACCCCCCCTTCTACCTCCATATGCAAGCCTGGAGATTTGTCTGTGATGGGATTTCTGCTTTGGAGACATTTGGATTGAAACACCTCCCTAGGCTGGTGGGAAGGTGATGTGAGCACGTTAAGGTAGCATCACAACCAGGTTGTGGGTTCTATCTCTTTTTAAACCACGAATAAGGCAAGAAAATGCTTTGAAAGGGGTGGGGAAAGTGGTGGGAAAGACAACTACCTAAAGCCCAGATCCACCAAGAGCCTAAATAAAGTCAGACCACATGTATTTCTATAGGATGGTGAAAAGGCATCTATTTCTACTCCTGCTTTTAAGGCAGGAAGACAGAGTTGCCATTCTCATTAAAAACTGGCCCGTGTAGTCATTACCACAGTGTCATTTTCATTAGGGTCACTTATACCAGGGGTTGACCCTTCCTTTTCTTTGACTGTAATTACAATTACTATTTTATTTTCACTGGGAGGACTGTGCTGAACTTTTCCTGGAGTTGTTAGGCATTTATTTAGACTTGTGTCGCTGCCCAAGACCACAATTTGCATCTCTCAAGCCTCATCCCACGATCTTTTACTCCCCTCAAGGCTGCACACATTCGATTCTCTCACAACGGGAGTCTTAACCAAACAATCGGCAGCGTGCAAGCTCCCTAAAACGTCCTTAAATATTAGTAGAGGAGATGGCACTGAGTGATGAATAGGTGAAACAGGGGGACCTGACCCCTGAGAGATTACACATCCCCTTTTTCTTTGTTTGTTTGTTTGTTCTGCTGAGCTTTGCAGGAGTTTCAGCCACACTCAAACCCCGGGGCCTTACCGTGCTAGAAAAAAAACACCATGAAAGCGCTTTAATTCCTCTCACCACACTGACTGTTGGTGGAGGTATTTTTTTAAAAGGGGATGAATCCAGTTGCAAGCTGTCATAGGAAAAATGTATTTCAATTTCTTCCATTTGAATTTCTCCTATGAAAGAGAAACTGTGTTTGGGTGCCGTGTTCCCCCCAGCATTTTTGCGCAGCTTGTTCTACTGCCCTGCTAAAGGTCACAAGCAGGTAATGGATGTTGGAATTTCCACAGGCTGGGGTAAGCTGGGAGGCTGTTGACTTTGATATCATTTTTCTTCTACCCAGGGAAGAAAAAAAAAAAATAAATCACTCTGACTCCTCATTGATTTTTCATGGAAATTCAGCAATTTCTCCTAGTTTAAGATCTGGTCTCTGATTTCTCCCTAATTATCATAACTCTCTGTCCCCCCAAATGAAGTCCTGCTTTGTTTCAGCTCAAGGTGGTGATATCATTTATCACTGCATCAAACACGGGGCAAAAATTCCAGTTTGCTAGAACATTGGTGCTGAGACAGAAGACCCTGCAGGGGAAAAAAAGCAACACTACAACTCCCCTCTCACCCACTAAATGCTCCTTAATAAAAAAGAGAAAGGATGAAAGAAAAAGTTGCACAAAGCCTGAAGTGGGAACGTAACTTGCCTGAGCCTTTGTGCAGAGGATGCTAATAAGCTCAGCCCTGCGGAATTCCCCACTGTTAGGACTCTCGGTGCTCCATTTGGAAATCACACTTCCATCGGGGANGACTCTCGGTGCTCCATTTGGAAATCTCACTTCCATCGGGCTGTGTTTGTTTTGCTTTAGCTCTGAACTGTCTCTCCTCCCCAACTTCAGCCCTTCTACTTTTAGATGCAGACTGATAAATGGAAGGGGGAAAAAAGCCAACCTGGTTTGCATTTCTGCAGCTTTAGACAAATACAACAAAAACTGATGGAATGAGCCATGTAATGTTAAGGTTTCTCCTTGACTCTGAAAGGGGGGAAAAAAGCCATTAAATAAACACAGTCTGGGTCATCAGCGTGTTTAAGTGGTGCTGAACTGGGTTAGGATGTTCTCATTGGGCTCCCAAGAGTTAAAACCATTCTTCTTTAGCTATATTGATATAGATGTTGCTATTAATTTACCTTCCTGGTATTAGTTCACCCTCTTGAATCCTTGCAGATGTTACAAGGGATTTAAAACTACCACTTAAAAATATACCCAGGACATGAATTCTCAGTTTATTATGGTTGGATTCTAGAAATCTAAAGGTATTATGAGGAGATTGTTTAATTAATTGTCTTCGATTCATATTCAACTGGAAGCGTTGCTATGTGCCTACTACTAAAAGAAAAAAAAAAAAAA
>VWYK01056810.1:14560-41021 GCA_013399775.1 Semnornis frantzii | reverse complement strand
AGCACTTATTTATTTCAGGTCCTCTGATGAATCCCATGTTACATTTGATGTAGATTCCTTCACAAAAGCCTTAGACAGAATTTTAGGTGAGGTTGCTTGTTTGTTTCTTTTGTCAGAATATCTCATGGTTGGTTGGTTTCCCTGGGTTTTCTGCTCACCCCAAGGGTTCTGTGCTGATTCGTTTGCTCTCTGAACTGACACAAAATTATACGCAGGGGCAGACCCGGAAGAGCTGGATTCTGATGATCTGGATGAAGAGCAGGAGTTTGATTTCTCTGATGAGGATGATGAAGACTTAGATGCTGAAAATCAAGGGCAGGACCAGAAGGTATCACCTAATGAACTTATAGGCAGTCTGAAGTCATATATGAACAAGATGGACAGCGAACTGGCACATACCAATGTTGGTAAAAGTTTCACCACCCAAAAGCAAGGGGTAAGTACTCCTTGAGTTGTAGTTTGTAGCATAATAGAGAGTAGGGCAGAGGAAAGATGCCAGAAATGGTCATTCTGAGAAATGGGATAAAAAAATTCTGTCTTCTGATCACATACTAAGTAATTATTTTAAAAACCTGAATCCTGTGTGCAAACAAAACATGCTGCAGTTCTATCATGGCACCACGATAGAATTTTTTGAAGCAAAAACATACCTAAGCTTTGACTTGCAGTTGGTTTCCAAGATTTAAGTTAGGCAATTTCAGTAGGAAGGCAGACAGCTGCAGCTTGAGTCCTGTGCTGGATTAATAGGAAACTGAGCCAGGGCTTGGTAACCCTCTCTGCCCTTCTCTTGGAACTTAATCTGTAAAATGGAAAGTGGTTGTTTTTAACTGGCATCGGCATTTGGTAACTAAACTCCTGCTCGTTGAGACATCGTGGAATGTGCTGCACTTTGTGGGCTGCAGAATTCCTTGAATCTTTTATGGTTTGTGTTTGGGGTGGGTTAGTTGGTTTGTTTTTAACCCTAGTTATATATTTAGATAAAACTTTCTCTTCTTACTTACCACAGGCAAGTTCTGTTAAAGCAACCGCACCTCAGAGTGCTGGCCCTGATTCTGGAGCTGAAGATCCTGAGTTGACTCCAGTTGATGTGGATATGAATCTAGTAGCTAACCTGCTCGAATCATACAGCGCTCAATCTGGTCTGGCAGGACCCACCTCTAACATTTTACAGAGCATGGGAGTGTATTTACCTGAAAATTCAGATCACTTTGGCTCTAATAAAGCAGCAAAAGAATAACAGACTGTCCTAGCTGAGGAGACAGTGGCTCCTTGAGAAAGGAAGCGTAGAAAGACTGACAGTATTTGGAAGAAGAGACAAAAGGTTTGGCTTCATAGCATTTTTACATATTAGTTCTCTGTGACTTTAAAGATGCTGAGTGAATTTACCTGCAAAAACCATATTTCTAGCCATGGCTTGGTGGTTTCAGTATCTGGAAGGCAGTTCATGATCTGAAAATGCTCCTGCCTTCAGGGGGAGTTGGAGGAACAGTGTCCTCCTGTGGATTTGGGAATGTGGGTTAAGTGTTTTGCAGGCACTTAATTGCTTTTCCAAAAGTACAGTGCTTCATTGTAAAAACTGATAACTCCTGTAAGAATCTGTTCTTTATTAAGCAGGAGAAATTGAAGAGAAATTGGATTGAATATGTAAATATTGGCTCTTAGGTATTTTTTTTAATTTGTTTAAATAAAAAGCAGAAATACAGCTTGATTCCTGGAGGTGTTTTCTTTTCTTTGAAGGCATGCACGACTTCCTCAGTGCAGTATTGAAAGTTCTTGGAGTTGAAGCATTTTCATTTCATTTTTCATTCCATTATTGATGAATGCTGGCATTGTGCCAGCAGTAGCTATATTTGAGGACAGGCTGAACAGTTTGGAGTTGGTTTTTTTTTTTTCAGTGCAAATGTAGCTAGAAGGCATTCAGCACGTTGCTTTCACAGGGAATGAAAAATGTGAAAGGCTTGGTTTTAACAAGATGAACTTGAAATAAAGTGTGTAGAAATTCTTGATTTACAGACAGCAAGAACTCAGTCCTGCCACATCTGAATTGGTTTGTACAAGTCTTTACTTTTTCTTGCACAGAGCAGTCAAGTGTCTGGTAGAAGCTCAGTGATTGAGTGTTTAGCTTTCCTTTGTGTGTTTTTTCAACATACTCAGAAAAAAAATAGTATTCAAGGATAGAAAAGCCTGATAGATCCTCAAGGCATTTCCAATTAATTTTAAAAGACTTATTATCATAATTATCAGAATTATTGTCATTATTACTCATGTTGTTATTATTAGTCTTAAGGTTTGGAATCCATTTAGTCAATGTCTTTTAATTCCTTTGCACGTTAAGTGTTGCTGTTGTTTTAACTGACAAAGCAGGAGGTAGCAGAAGTTGTTTCCATGCAGGACTTGCTGAATGATGAGTTTCAGTACCTGACTGCCGTGCCAATCAAGTCTGACCAAATGACAAATACCTGGTAAAAAAATCCAGTACAATATCATAATTATTGGAGATTGTTCATGTGAATGCATGGGATGAATGTGATTGCTGTGCTACCTCCATGTCTGCCCTTCATTGATGCTCTGTAAGTTTCTTTTGCCAACAGTACTTGCAAGTTGTCTGGGGATTAATGGGTGACAAGAATTAGGAGGTATAAAAATGCTACTAAAGTTCAAGTTTGGACTGTAAAGAGATGTATTGGAATGAGACCAAGTTAGACAAATCTATCCTGGAAAAACTGGGGTAACAGGAGTTACTAAATTTAGCAGACAAGAATTACCAACAGTTAGTGGTGGAAATCAGCTGTACCTGAACCTTAAAAAGGGTTTATGTTCTACAAGCAAGATAACTGACACTGAGGCTACATAAAATGCTCTACTGATGAGTAGTTAGATCAAGACACTGTAAGAAATAATTCCATGTAAAGAAGGTGATCACATTTAAACTCTGGTGGCCTGTTACTATACAAAAGATCAAAAGAGATGAAAAGGCTCTCCTAAGGTAGCATGTGAAGAACGCTTCCTAAGCTAATACTGAGAACAAAGCTGCTCTTTTGGAAGCTCTTCAGCTGATCTGGCTCCTTGGATAATCTTACTTCTTCCTCAATCAGACTGTTACTGCTGTGGGGCTGTACTTAGTCCAGCTATTTATATTTGTTTAGTAGCTTCGCAGTGGCGGCCCTCAAGACTCTGGAACTGGTCACAAGAGAACGCTTGCCATGGAAGAATAAGCATTTCCTTGCTGCCTCTTCCACTGCTTTGAAGTAACATATGAGACCTTTCTGCTTTTAATTTTGAAAGAGAGAATTTCTAGTGAAGCAAGCCTGATGGAATTAATTAGGGAAGACAAGTGAAGCGTGGTTGCCTTTCAACGGGTTGCTATCAAAGTTTCCATTATATTCTGAATGAGTTTAACTAGATCTGCATTCCAACAGAACTTATTCACTTTGCTCATTTGAGCATCTGCCTTCTGTGCAGCCTTGTTCCTCCAAGAACTTCTGACCCTTCCTGGAAACGTGGTTGGTTGTGGCTTCACCTCTGAAATCCGTGTTCTGAATGGTGGTGCTGTTGACTGGTAGAATTCAAGCAAGAAAACAAACCCAAACCGGGGATCTTCTATCTTCCACGTAGGAGTTCAGGACCAATCCTAGGGGACACCTTGTCAAAACTATTCTGAACACCTGGGCAGAGTGGCTGTTGCCACTCCACCAGGCAGCTTTATGGAATAGTGAGGAGCCAAAAAAGGAGAGGTGTGCTTTTTTCTGTGTTAATGAAAGGTGTGCAGCTCACACCAGAAGTCAGCAGCCCACAGGCTAGCAATGTTTCCCGTGTGACTTGGTATAGCTTGGAAGGAATGGGGTTTAAACTACAGCTACCTGTGCTCAGCTGTGGTTTGGTGCCAGTGATGCTAGCTGGTTATTTGAAATAGGCCAGCAGGTGAAGAGAGGGGATTCTGCCCCTCTGCTCTGCTAAGACCCCACCTGCAGTGCCGGGGTCAGCTCTGGAGTCCTCAACATAGTAGAAACGTGGCCCTGTTCAAGCAGGGCCAGAGGAGGCCACAGGAATGCTGGGAGGACTGGAAGACCCCTGCCGTGAGGCTAGGCTGAGAGAGTTGGGATTGTTCTGACTGGAGAAGGCTCCAGGGAGACCTTCTGGTAGCCTTTCAATAATTGAAGGAGGGGATCAAAAAGCTGTAGACAAACTTTTCAGTAGGGCCTGTTGTGACTAAAAGAGGGGAAATTGAGATTAGGTACAACAAAGATATTTTTTACCTCGAGGGTGATGAGACCCTGGGCCAGGCTGCCGAGAGAGGTGGTAGAAGCCCCATCCATGCAGCCATTCCAGGCCAGGTCATCTGGGGCTACCTGGCTTAGTTGCAGGGGTCCCTGCAGAGTATTGAATTAGGGCCCTTTCAGCCCAAACCAGTCTATGATTCTATGAAGTCCCTGTGCTTACATCAGTCTGGAAATGAACTGTTTTCATCATCCTTGCCATGTAAGTGCCAGCCTCGCTCATGTCCATGACATGCCACCTCCCTGCACCACACTGGCCTCCTGCCTTGCCTTTCTAACTCTGAAGCACAGAAGCAGTGATTATCTCCAGGGCATGTGTTGGCTGCAATGGTGGGGAAGCATTTTGTATGAATGTTTGCACAGCTCCTGCTTGTACAAGAAACTGGATTTTGCTTTTAATAGCAGCAGGAGTTGTGGCAGGCCGTTAGTACCACCTCAGGGTGTCTCAGGATGCTGCAAAAGCTGCAGCAACAGCTGCCCTCCCTCTTGCCATTTACATCTTTGGAATGGAACAGAAGAGCATCTGTTCTGGCAGCTCAGAGATGAAAATGCATTTCTGTTTCCAGCTTTGTTTATGCCTCTTAAGTAAATATCAGCCTGGAGGGCAGTTGGGATTCTCAGCTCAAACAGCAGAACACAGAGCTCTTGAGGAAAGGGGATTGATCATTCAGTTTCTCTTGTGTTTGAATCCTTGCAGTGACAACTGGCCTGTCGAAACAGGACAGAAACAACAGGCAGATGTAGGAATACCTGCTGGCTGTGCTTCCAGGCTAGGCCTTGTGGAGTGCATGGAAAAGTGTCATGAATAACTTAAGAGCCTCTGCTGTGAAACTGTAGCAAAGATACAAAGTAATTAATGGAGGCAGGAGAGTATAGGGCTGCACCTTACTACTGTGCGAAGTGGGGATTGGAACAGAGCCTATACTTAAGTGGGTCAGCACTCCCAGATGGATATCCACATTTTTGCAAGCATACAAGGATGAGAAGAGCAAAGCAAATGTGAAGGTAAACGTCAATTTATTCAGGAAAAATATATGTAGGTGACTTGACCACTCTTGGCAGGTAGGAGGCAGAAAACATTCCTAGAGGAGACTTTATAATTGGGTGAGAAAAAGGATATCCAGTCCTGCAGTGATAGTAATCTAAATTAATTCAGACTAATCCTTTAATTAGTGAAGATTATTGACTTTATTTAGAGGAAGAATTGCCCCTCATCAGTGAAGATCAGGTTTGTGACCACTTGAAGAACCTGAAAGTGTTCAAGTCCATGGGACTCACGGGTGCTGAGGGAACTGGCAGATGAGGTTGCTAAACCCCTCTCTACTATATTTCAAAAGTCATGGCTGTCTGGTGAAGTCCCCACTGACTGGACAAGGGGAAACATAACCCCCACTTTCAAAAACAGTTAGAAGGAAGAACTAGGGAACTATAGGCCAGTCAGTCTCACCTCTGTGCCCAGTAAGATCGTGGAGCAGATCCTCCTGGAGGCACTGCCGAGACAGAAGAATAGTGAAGACGTGATTGGGTGCAGTCAGCATGACTTCAGCAAGGGCAAATCCTGCCTGACAAACCTGGTGGCCTTCTAAGAAAAGCTCACGACATAAACAGATGAGGGGGGAGCAACTGATGTCATTTACCTGGACCTGAGCAAAGCCTTCGACACTGTCCCACACGCCATCCTGGTCTCCAAGCTGGTGAAACGTGGGTTTGATGGGTGGACCACTGGATGGATAAAGAACTGGCTTGATGGCTGCACCCAAAGAATGGCTGTCAATGGGCCCATGTCCCAGTGCAGGCCAGTGACAAGCGGAGCCCCTCAGGGATCAGTCCTGGGACCAGTCTTGTTCAGCGTCTTTGTCAGCGACATGGACAGAGGCATTGAGTGCAGCCTCAGCAGATTTGCTGATGACACCAAGCTGTGTGCTGCAACTGTCACGCTGGAGAGAAGGGATCCAACCAGAGGGACGACAGGCTGGAGAAGTGGGCCCAAGCCAACTTCATGAGGTTCAACAAGACCAAGTGCAAGGTCCTGCATCTGCGTCGAGGCAATGCCAAGCACCAATACAGGCTGGGCAGTGACTGGCTGGAGAGCAGCACTGAGGGGAGGGACATGGAGGTGCTGGTGGAAGAGAAGCTCAGCATGAGCCAGCAGTGTGAACTTGCAGCCCAGAAAGCCAACCAGATCCTGGGCTGCATCAGGAGAAGGGTGGCCAGCAGGTCAAGGGAAGTGATCCTCCCCCTCTACTCTGCATTGGAGTAGAAACCCCACCTGGAGTACTGTGTCCAGTTCTGGAGCCCCTGTTATAAGAGAGAGATGGATGTGCTGGAACATGTCCAGAGAAGGACCTTGAGGATGATCAGAGGGCTGGAACTCCTCTCCTATGAGGAGAGACTGAGGGAGTTGGAGCTGTTCAGTCTGCAGAGGAGAAGGCTCTGAGGTGACCTTATTGTGGCCTTTCAGTATCTTAAAGGGGCCTACAAGAAAGCTGGGGAGGGACATTTTGGGATGTCATAGTGATAGGACTAGGGGGAATGGAACAAAGCTAGAAATGGGTAGATTCAGATTGGACGTTAGGAAGAAGTTCTTCATCATGAGGGTAGTGAGACTGGAACAGGTTCCTCAGGGAGGTGGTGGAAGCCTGATCCCTGGAGGTGTTTAGGGCCAGGCTGGATGAGGCTCTAGACAGCCTGACCTACTGTGAAGTGTCCCTGCCCGTGGCAGGGGGCTTGGAACTAGATGATCCTTGTGGTCCCTTCCAATCCTGACTGATTCTATGATTCTGCAGTTACCAGCCCATACAGTTGTAGTGTTGGGATATAATCTTGTTTAATGAAGTGATTCTGCCACTCTGATAAGGTGAGACTTCATCTGAAGTGCTGTGTCCATCTCTGGGGCTCCCAACACAAGAGACTTAGGAACCTGCTGGAGCAGGTCCAGGAGTGGGCCATGAAGATGTTCACAGGACTGGAGCACTTCTCCTTTGGTGATAGGCTGAAAGAGTTGGATCTGCTCAGCCTGGAGAAGAGAAGGCTCTAGGGAGACCATATAGCTGCACTTCAGCTACAGGAAGCGAACCTACAGGAAGGCTGGGGAGGGACTTGGAGTGATAGGATAGGAGGCAATGGTTTGAACCTGGAGCAGAGCAGATTTAGGTTGGACATCAGGAGGAAGCTTTTCAGAATGAGAGTGATAAAATACTGGAATGGGCTGCCCAGGAGACATTCAAGATCAGGCTCAACGTGGCCCTGGGCAGCCTGATCTAATTGGAGGTGTCCCTGGTGACTGCAGGGGTGTTGGACAAGATGACCTTTGAGGGTCCCTTCCAACCCCATGCAGTCTGTGTGAATCTGTGAATCCAGGCATTCTCCATGCTGCATACTGACAGCAGCCCTGTTTAACCATCTTTGTTCCTCAGGTCACGACTTCATACCCCAGATTTTTCTTTTACTAATAAATATTCCAGGTTTTTGTGGTTCAGGCAGCTCACCCTGCCTGACTTTTGTCCAGTATCCATTTGCTTTTGCATCCATTTGCATAGGCCAACACATACCTCTTTGAGTATCCTGACTACCTTAATATTGATGAATTTTCATGGAAGATCTTGTTGAGTTTCTTAGACTTATTAATAAACATTGTGCATGGATTTGTTTCTGTCTCTATCCCAAACCTCACCTTTTCTTCTTTTTGTGCTTCAGTTAATATATCAGTAAGCCTTTTGGCTCCCTTTGCAACACTTCCAGAGAAATGGGGTTGCCTTTGCATACCTTTTATGCCCTGCTACCTTTGTAGGTAAGTGGAATTGTGCTCTGGACCTGCCTGCAGTGCTCTCCAGAAAGCTCTTTGAAATTAATCAGATGAATGTTACTGTCCTACAGCTGCCCAAAAAGCTATTTCAAATTAAGCAGATAGATGGTATTGCTTTATAGCTGCCCTTGTGTCCTGCTGACTGGCAATACTTGTAAACAGCTGGGTTGTAATGCCACAGGTTGACTGCTTTTCAGTCTTCCTTTAAGTCCCTAGCCCTTGCAGCCTCTGAGAGCAGTGGAGTCTTTGTAATGTAACCAAACCAAGTGTCCCCAAAGAGGA
Organism: Semnornis frantzii; assembly: GCA_013399775.1. Lineage (NCBI taxonomy): Eukaryota > Metazoa > Chordata > Aves > Piciformes > Ramphastidae > Semnornis > Semnornis frantzii. The sequence continues at coordinate 32,657 of VWYK01056810.1, read as the reverse complement.
TTCATGTAATGGATGTGGTTTGGGGAGAAATATGTTGCTATGTCCCTATTGCCTGCCTGATAATCTTTCACATGGGAAAGTTCTGCTGTGTTTTGTGGAAGAAACATCTGTCAGGAATGGCCTGCTGATTTTTCCAGGTCACCTGCCTCTGTGGAGCATGTCCTGTCTTGACTGCAGTGAATATTTTTCAGACTTCAGCCAGATTTCTGAGGCCAATGCCAGTGAGAACGATTTCATCTTATTTTTCTGTCCTGTTCATAGTTGTGTATTGCCTTACACAGGAACAGAGGCCACTATTAGTGTTTCGTACCAAAGTTCAAGGAGCACAGATTAGGGATTTTGTAAGTCAGTTTACAATTTAAGGCCCTCCAAAAGATGTAATTAGAATATTGCATGTAGTTGCTCTTGCTCTACCAAAAAGAAGGGTTTGAGTAGATTGATAATACCATAGCTAGAGACAGATAGATACAGATAAATATGCAGGTGGTTAAAATCATGTTCTAAATTGTGAGTCACAGAAGGAAACAAAAGGCTTTTGCTCTCACTTTCTTGTAGAAAGCAGGCAGTAACTGATGAAATCTGAAAAAGCCTGCTCTGCTCAGAGTATTAGACAGACTGCAATTCTTAAGAGTTGTCCTGAAGTCAGTGAGTATCTTGCAGCTTCAGATGAAGCATTAGCTGGCCCACCAGCAGGGAGCAAGGAGCAGCAGTAATGACCATACCTTTGACCACCCTGCCTTCTGCTGTAGGTACCCTCACATCATCCCAAAGGGATGCCCCACCAAGACAGGTCTGTGTCAGTGTAGGAAGGACAGTTCAAGGAGCTGGTGTCAGTCCTTGCTCTCCTTCAGTTAGAGCTCACTGGTAGCCTGCATGTTGACCTTAAAAACTACAATTTGATAACCAGAGTAACTCAGTGTTTCCCAAACACAGATGGACTTTCCCTGATGTTGAATCTGATCACACTGCAGCTGGTTTGGCAAAGGCATGCACTACAAATATGTACTGTAAAAGAACCAAACCACAAAGCTCAGGTGGCTGCAGAAGTCACACAGCCATTCCAGCTTTGAGTCACAGGTGCTACTTTTTGCTGCTTTTTCACTTCTTGGTCCTTTTCTCAGCCACTGGGAGAACAGATCATGCATGGATACTAAGAACTAGTAAGTACATTGAGCGAGATGGGAAGACAGCTGGGGCACATTAATGATCCACATAGTTGGGAAGACATTAAAGAGAAGTTAGAAAGAGGATAAGAATATCTTGCTAGTGGGTATCTAACTGTCCAATATCTTCTACTGCAGAGAATGGGAAGAAAGGAATGAGGCTGAAAATGACATTGCTGTGCTGTGAGAAGAGGAGGTCAGTGCTGGGAAATTACAATGGTGTGATGAAAGAGAAAGCAGGAAGAACTACTATGAGGAGAGGCAGCGAGACATGTTCCAAAGGGAACTGGATGCTGGAGTGTTGTAGTTAAGGTCGGTGTTGTGTGGGCTCCCGTGGTATGTCTGGCTGGGCTGGAGGGGAGGAGGCCATGCCCGTGGCTGTACCAGGGAGCATTCTTATCAGCATAACTGACAGATCAAGTCACCAGACAGGAAAGGCATGGTCTGGCATGCTGGTTTTATTGACTGAGGGTTAGCCAGGGTAGGAAAAGTATTTTGCACATGTCACCATGACCTGAAATAATCCCCTCCCAGCCTTCTAAAGTATAATTAACTGAAGAAACAAAGCCTGTCTCTCTGGTGTCACCAAGCTGTGTTTTTAACTTGCTGCTCAAGTGTTCTGACTCCAGCTTTTTAACTGCTCAAAATGGCTTTCACCTGCAATGAATCCTAATGGTGGCAATCAGCAATGCATCCTTGTTCCCCCTTAAAGTATATGTACTGAGGGCTTTAGAATTCTGGCATTTGAACTTTGACCAAGGAGGCAGAAAGAACTGCCGGCCTATATCAGAAGCAGACCAAACAGCCTTTCAGCTGTGTCTTCTACTAAGATTTCATTTCCCAGATTGTCTCTTTGTTGCTCTCCCTCCAGAGAAGTGATACCATTTCATCACTTAAAAGGAGACCAGTTCTCCAGGCAAGCCACAGACCTTGGCACAGGGCAGAAGGCATTGAGCCTTTCAGGAGCTCCTCAGTTACAAGTGCAGTCCTTCCTTGCAGCAGTTCCTTCTCACCTTTGCACTACCTGGTTTATATGCATCACAGAATGTCAACCCCCCTGCCAGAGCAGGACCTCCTATACCAGATTACACAGGAATGTGTCCAGGGGGGGTTTGAATATCTGCAGAGAGGGAGACTCCACAACTCCTCTGGGCAGCCTGTTCCAGTATTCTCTCACCCTCACAGTGAAAAAATTCCTCCTCATATTTAAATGAAACTTCCTATCCCTCAGCTTCCACCCATTGTCCCTTGTCCTGTCATCAGGCATCGCCAGGCAGAGCCTGGCTGCAGCCTCCTGGCACTCACCCTGCACATCTTTATAAACATGGACGAGGTTGCCTCTCAGTCTCCTCCAAGCTAAAAAGCCCCAGGTCCCTCAGTCTCTCCTTGTAAGAGATGTTCCATTCCCTTCATCTTTTTAGCTCTGTAGCTTTTGCTCTTCCACTCTCTACCACCAGATAGCTCTGTTCTCTCTTCCCTGGGATGGAAATAACATCACCAGGCAAAGCGATGCCTCTCTATACAGATTTTTAGTTGCCCAGATAGCTCAACAAAATAAGAGCCCATTAAACATTTGCAAAAAAAAACCTGAAAGGATGTTTCATATGAAACTGGAAAATTGAATGGGAAGGGCAACAGAAGAAGAGGAAAGCATACAGGCAGTGGGGGGGGTTTCAGGGTTTTGGTGTTTTTTGATAGTTCTTAGAGATCCACACAAACATGAACACTGAAAGGTACCACTCACTGTACCTGTGATTTTGTTTCCTGGAAAAAAACATGTGCTTGATATCCATCCCAGATGGATAAAATGAAGGAGAATGGGACATAGGTACCAAGGGCTCACTATTCTGTGGCTTGCTGGGCAGTAGCAGCAGCGGCTGGTAACAGTGAGTTTGATGCTCTGGAACTAAGCATTTAATTGTACATTCACTTCAAGTCTTGGGATCTCAAAGATGATCCACTGTACATGGAATTGTCTGGGGAGGATCAGTTTAGAAGTGGCTTTGTGGGGTCTGTGTACCTAAGACTGCCATCAGTCTGGCACAGTCCTCTCTGTAACACAGACTTTGCCTTCAGTAACTTTGGAAGCTTTTGTCTCAAGCTTTTGTAGTTCTGGCAGAATCACAGACTTGAAGTCATGCCTAAGCTGGCTGAGAAGTCTGCTGCTTTACCCACTCCTGAATCAGCTGGTGAGCAATGGCCTGTTTAGGAGGGAACCAAGGTAAAACACTACCATCATCTTGCTTTGAAGATCTGGGCTGTCTCTTGAGACCCTCAACAATTTCTTCCAGGCCAAACCAACGGGCTTCCTCTAGCTCCAGGTTGTCCACACTGATCTGGAAAGAATTGAGAGGGTACCACCTTCTGAAATCAGACTGAAATGTGGGCAGCAGAAGCTGGCTTCTAGTGGCACTCACAAAGATCCTATGAGACAGCACTCTGGGGATTCTAGCAATTAAGTGCTGATGCTAGTCCAGGAGAGGATGTTGCTGTCCACTAGTGCTTTGCTGTCTTGGTTCACCTTGGGACACCACAAATCAGACAGCCCTAGTCCATCATGGCACTGGCCTGTCATGCACAAGTAGCTGAGCAGAGTAACTAACATGGTAGAATCTGCTTCTTCTCTGGCAAATACACCATTAATACTCAGAGTGCTTCCACTGCAAAGCTCAGAGGGAAGAACACAGTGGTGTAGGGCTCTGGGCTTCTATAGATGCAGTGCTCTGTGCAAAATCTGGCACGTTGCAACAAAAGATAGGATAGTTTTGAAGGTTTTGAAGGTCATTCTTCACTGCATTTAGAGAGGATCATGCCCTCCAAACTAAAGTCTGGGCTGAAAGAGATTTTGCTGGGTAAGGTGGCCAGTGAAAAGCCTCAGTGGAACGTGAGCCTGCTCACCTCAGCCTGCTGTGCTCTCACCAAGGCGTGACAAGCTATCATTAAGCTGCTGCTGGGGAACGGCCAGTGCTGAGAAGCTGAGTACCAAAGTGACTCCACCTCCAGGCCCACCTCTTCTGCCACCTCTCGCCGGACTGTCTCCTCCAGGTTTTCACCTAGAAGCAATCACAGTTAGGTAAGGACACCCTCAGGACTCAGGGCAGAAAACCATGGCAAAGAAAATGTAGGCACACTCATTTTGTGAAGTGTTCCAGCCCTGAGTGCTCATGCACATGAAGCAGCTCTGACTGTGCTGACACAGTCATCAGGACCTGTCAGCAGGATGCTCAACTAAATTCTTCAGCAGTGCTTTAATAGAGGCATCAGAGACATTTTTTTCCTTTGTTATATATACAGCTGCTGGACAGAACAATGCTGCCTCTTCATCATTTCTCTTTTAAAGCCATTTTCTCTCCTATAACATGAGATCTGTAGGTTTTCTTCTGAATCACAAAATGGACTGAGAAAGCGTGGAGGGGGGTTCTAACCTGGGCAGTCTTATGCTTGTATTTTGCCATCAGGGACCAGAGCAACTGGTGCATCCCCTAACTCCTACTCTCTGCAAGTACACACAGTCTGGATTGCCACACCAGACTACTTAGAGCCAGTGTGGTTTTTCTTGCTGATGTTTCTATCATAGTTTTGAAGCAGGCTTTTTTATGATGTCCCACCATTCTGCCCCCACACCTTGCATGCCCAAGGCCAGCACTCTGGATGTGAGATCACCTTACCTATGTCACAGAAGCCTGACAGAGCACTGTACATCCCCTGGGGAAACGAGGGCTGACGTGCGAGGAGGCACCGGCTCCCATCAGACACGAGAGTGATAACCACTGGAGATGTCTAAATGCATCAAGAAGTAAAGCAAGAGTTCAGACCAAATGAGTACCTGCAAACTCTTGCTTTTGCTAGCTGGTTGAGGGTCACTGGCTGGACACTAAAGTATCCAGCTCTAGGCAAAGCACTCCTGCTGCCTGTCACAGGTTCCTCACAGCACTGGCTTGACACCTCAAAGACCCTGTGTGGCAAACCTTTGCTGGTGAGGTGCTCACCTGTGGATAGTAGGTTATTCTGCTGCCATGACAGACACGCTTGCTGCCAGCTACGTTCTTCTGAGTGGGCTGCCCAGTTTTGCTACAGTACTGGTGGGAATTGTGCCACTGGAGAAGGGACTGGGCCTGTAACACCAAAGGAACACACATCTTAATTACAGAATCACAGAATCATTGTGGTGGGAAGAGACCTTCAAAATCATCAAGAACAACTCCCCTCAGCACCACATCTACACATCTTTGAAATCCCTCTGGGGATAGGGACTCAACTGCTGCCCTGGCAGCCTGTTCCAGGGCTTGACAACCCTTTCCAAATAAAATTCTTCCTAATGTCCAACCTAAACCTCCCATGGCATGACTTGTGGCTTTTTCCTCTTGTCCTGTCAGTTGTTCCCTGGGAGAAGACCCCAACACCCACCATGTTCCAGTCTCCTTTCAGGGAGTTGCAGAGAGTGAGGTCTCCCTTGATCTTCTTTTATTCCAAACTAAACAACCCCGGTTCCCTCAGCTGCTCCTCAAAAGACCTGTTCTCCAGACTTTTCATTTTATACAAAATGAAAAATCTCTTTTGAAAAATGAAAATCTCTTTTCATCAAAGAGATGATTCAGAGCAGTTTCTCCCAATGGTGCTTTGCTGTCTTCTCCTCAGCGTGCAGTCCTGTGGGCAAATTCTGATTATGTTTGAAAGCCTTAGAAAGGTAAATGCTGTGAAAAATGGCAGATTCTGCAATCAGTGTTTCATGCTTCTTGCTTTAGCATCCAAATCTGAGCACGTTCAGGGAAGGTGGAGAAGAGTTGTTCTTTATTGTGATTTCATGGGAGAAATAATGGGAACTGAACTCTTCCAAAGAGTCTCCAATCCTGAATACCTTCTTGAAAAAAAGAGCCCAAGCACCACAGACATTACAAAGCACAAAAAGAAACAAGAGCTATTTCTAGTTTTGGGTCAGGACAGCTGATTTTCCCACACAGGTCTTTCCTTCCAAACGTACAGCATCACCAGGCTAACAGCTTATAAGTGAGCACTTTTAAAAGAGCAGCTCCAAGAAAAGATCATGAAATTCACTTTGCCCAGAAGGTTACAGAAAACTAGTGCCTGACAGCTGTTAAGATGAGGACAAAGTAGGATTGCTGTCACTACTGGTGAGGTGTGTTTCACACTGGATATTCAGCAGGTTGATACTAACCTGCTCTGTTGCAGCTTGCTTGTGAAAGCACACAGTAGGTACTTCCACAGTGTGTATTAAATCATAATAAGCCAGAAGAAGGGGAGGCTGAGAGGAGCCCTTACTGCTCTCATACAGCTACCTGAGAGGAGGTTGGAGTGAGGCTGGTGGTGGCTTAAGAGGTAATGCCCTCGAGTTGCACCAGAGGAGGTTTAGGTTGGATATTAGGAAGAATTTCTTGACTGAAAGAGTGATCAAGCATTGGAACAGGCTGCCCAGGGTGGAGTCACCATCCCTGGAGGTGTGTAAAATATGAGCAGATGTGGCATTTCGGGATGTGGTCTAGTGGTCGTGGAGGTGTTGGGTAGGAGGTTGGACTTGACGATTTTAGAGGCGTTTTCCAACCTTCATGATTCTACAGAACAAGATCAGAGATGAAGAGAAGGGTTGATGTTAGAAATCAGAACTTCTGCAAGTAGAAAATCCTGTGGACTACCGAAGCCAGTAAAGGAGAGTCCTTCCCATCCACTACGAAGAGAGCTTTGCGTAAGTCAGTAAACGACCCCTTGAGTTCAGACTCGATAACTGATTTCTCCAGGGCTCCTGGTTAAAAAACAACAACAAAACCTTTGATCTCATAAATCAGAGTTATTATCCCCACTCGACACCCTGCATTGTTCCAGTATACAACTTCTGGAAGTTCCCATGGAAGTGACATCACATTGGTGGTAACATTCCCAAATGTTGTGACCTGCCAGCTAGGCCACCTTTACTGACAAAGGCACTGTGGTTCTGTGGCTCTGACCCACCATGCTTGCAACAGCTCCTGCAGGGACTCAGCTGAGTCCTCTTTGGCAGTAAATGTTCCCCGAGAAAGAACTGGGATGCTGCCTGGGCAGCATCTTCATTGCAGCACATCTAAGGTGATGCTGACATGGATGGAACAGAAGTCATCCCAACCTAAATCCAGGGCAAACTGTGGTACATGCTCATCTGAACAACCGATCAGCACCGACTTCTCTATCCACTCTTCAGTCTCTTTGAGTTTCTCCAGGATCCTTCTCATCTCTAAACAGAAAGGGAAAGGGGAAGAAAAAGCTGTGATGAAAGCAAATGCATACAACCACAAGGCTCTCTCTGGACCAGTCTTGGCTCAAAGCAGGGTGCTTATGAGAGAATGAGGATCAGACAAGTGGTACCACTTAGACTGAGACCAAAAGTCTGGCTTTCCTCCTAGCTGCTGGAAGCTGTGACCATGTCATGCTAAACATGCAAATACTGTCAGCTTGGGGAGCAGGTGTTCATTCTGCGTCCATCTTACACCAGCCAATACCTTTCCCTCTGAGAAAACGTTTCCTCCGTTACTCCAAATAACCTTTGTCAGTTAGACCTTGCTTGTTTTCCTGTCAGATCTTTCTTTTCCAAAGGAATGATCTCAGATGTTTAAAACTGATCCTCTAAAAGCAGACCAGGTATGCATTAGTAAAACAGATATGAAGAGCATGAGCTTGTGTCCACATGCCGTGGTTTTAACCCTATAAAGTCTTTGGTGTGCTGCATAGAGAGCTGGATGTTCTTGCACAACTTGATAGATTTTTCAGCCTACATTTAAAGGGTTGCTTGTTGCAAATGTCTCTGGGTCATTTCAGCTCTATGATGCAGGAGGTATTTCCTTCTAGACACTTGCTTACCTGCTGCACTGAGCTGTGGTACCAAATATTTCTTCTCAGCTTCCTGCAGGAAGGGGGAGAGATTGTGAAAGAGGTAAAAGGTTCCTGAGCTCTGGGCTTGTCTACAAAGGCTGTCATTTTCCTTTAGCTCATTTAAGTATCTGCAATGAGAAAATAATTGAGAAGATGAATTTAAGATCAGAGTGAGACCACCTGCATTACACTTATCTGAACATAGAGCAGAACAGCCAGTACAGATTTTATGTATTCCACATGCTTCTAGTGTCTTTGACAGCTGACTCTATGCTTTGGTGGGCTGCAGCCTCTAGCGAAGGTGCCATGTGGCAGAAAATACTGCAGTGTGTACTACCACACAAGTACCCTCAAGCCTTGGACATCTAAGAAGATCATTAACCCACTCCCCACTCTTTTAATCCTAGATGTCTGCTTTAGAGACATGACATGCAGGAAACTTTGATCTTCTAACTCCCTGATCTGGATGGCTCCAGGTCCTGTTTGGCAAGGCTACTGAGCACTTCAGATCACAGAATTCCGCTGGGGTAGGGGTTAGAAGGGACCTCTCGGGCATCATCCAGTCTAAACCCCCTGCTGAGACACCCACAGCAGGTTGCCCAGGATCACAATGTCCAAGTAGATCTGGAATCTCTCCAAAGAAGGAGAGTCCACAACCTATCTGGGCAGCCTGCTCCAGATCTCCAGCACCACCACAGCAAAGATTTTTTTTTTTTCCTCATCTTCAGATGGAACCTCCTGGATCCCAGTTTGTGTCCCTATCTTGAATATGCTTCCCATCAGGCAATGTGCATTACTGCAAGGTATCTTCTACCTCTCACACTGCCACACAGAACAAAGACCACACTCAAGTGTTAGGGCCCATCAGGCTGGGATTTGAGTTAGGAAAAGCAATCACTGGGAGAAGTGTGCTAGGATATGCTTCTTTGAGACTCAAGGAATATTTAAAGCAATGTGAGCAGCACCCCTGCAAGCCTGCCTTGTACTTTAAGAGATGGTTAGTGATGAAAGCAATTATTGAGCATTAACTGAGCTCCAGGCTGACAGAACCAGTTCTTGTCAGTGGTGAAGAGACTTATCATTTACAGAGCTCCCAGAGCATTATGTTAGATTATTGCTGAGCTGTTAAAAGATTAACACCAGGTTAGGTTTAGGTAGGGCTGCTTCTGAAAGTGGACATAAAGCAGGTCATGCTCTGGTCTTCTCATAGTACAGAGGAATCAGGTGAGATCTTACCTCATTTTTCTAACATAGGTGGAGTGTAGCCTGCAGACAAGAGAGGAAGCTCTTCTGTATGCTGCTTGAGAAATGGCAGCCATAACCAACACCTCCAGGGAGCTCTCTCTACCTAATGAGAAAAGCAGAGAGTAGAAAGCAAGAGCCCTTTGATTTAGGCCTATAGCCTACAGTAGGCCTATAGCCTACTGCTACCAGACATGTCCCTCTTGCACAGTCTGCAGAATGCTGACATCTGCTTTCTACAATTATTGCTTTGGTCTTAGCCTCTACTCACACATCACAGCAGTGTCAGGCAGTCTTTAAGACTGTTTAAAGACAGAATCACAGAATTGTTTTGGTTGCAAAAGACCTTTAAAACCATTGAGTCCAACTGCTATCTAACCCTACCAAGTCTGGTGCTCAACCATCTCTTTCAGCACAAGTCTCTGCATCCTTTAAACAGCTCCAGGGGTTCAACCACCTCCCTGGGGAGCCTGTTCTGCTGGTTTCTCCCTTTCACTGAAGAATATTCTTCCTTTGTGCACTTTAAACTTCCCCTGGTGCAACTCAGGGCTATTTACAACCATCCTATCACTTCTCAGTCAAGAAAAGACACCAACATTCACTCCACTATGACCTCCTTTTAGGGAGTTGTGGAGAGCCAGGTCTCGCTTCAGCTTCTTCCTCTCTAGGCTAAACAACTCCAGTTTCCTCAGCTGCTCCTTACCAGACCTGTTCTCCATAACCTTCACCAGCTTCATTGCCCTTCTCTGGACACATTTCAGCACCTCAATGTCTTTCTTTGAGTGAGGGGCCCAAAACTGAACCCAGTATGTGGTCTCACCAGTGCTGAGAAAAAGGGGAAAGCCACTTCCCTACTCCTGCTGATCCAGGGCAGGATGCTCTTGGCCTTCTTGGCCACCCGGGCACACTGCTGGCTCATCTTCAGCTGGCTGTCAATCAACATCCCCAGGTCATTCTCTACTGAGCTCTCTAGATCCTCTTCTCCAAGCCTGAAATACTTGAGTTTGCTTCCATCTGTGAATGTGATCAGGTCTTGCAGAAACTGCTGTAAGACCAGATTGCATGCTCCTATCCTAAACTGTATCCCTGGGGAAAAGAGCAGTGAAGGTGGCTGCTCTGTTTGTGTCCTACACATTTGTCGTGGCCACCATCCAACTGAACATCCTATCACAGCACACAGTAGATCTGTGGGAAAAGCACCAATGCCAGAAGAGAATGAATGACAAAATATCAGCTGTGGAAAAGAATTCCCCGAGTTAGATGAGAGACACCAGTTGCAGCTGAGTTGGATCACCTCCGGCTATAAATGTTTTTTGTGCCAAAGGATCCTACCACACATTTTCAGTTCAGGGAGCCACAGACTGCAGTTTGAACTCCGCTTCAGGATGTCAGATAATAGCCAGAAACACCACCATCTCTAGCACTCATCTGAAACAAAAATGAGCTGTGACTCATCACCCTTATTTTGAATGTTTGACTTCTCAACCCTGGAACTCGCAGCCCTTTAAGAAGGAAGTTGCATTTGCTTCGATTTACAGACACGCAAACGGTGCCAGAGAGGAGCCCGGGAGTCCTTTCCACTCCTAAAGGTCAGCGATGGTTCCTGAGACTGGGCGGTGCCTAAGCAGAGGCTCCCGCCCCTACGTGGAGGCTTTGCCTTGTGGCTTCTGACATCTCTGCCCCATAATCCCTTCTTCCCACTATCCCAGCTGAGCGTGGTCTTCCCTGGGACGATCCCTGGGGAAGCCAAGGCTGCTGCAGACGCTGCTGGGGAGAGCATCGGCGTCTGCGCTCGACGCTTGGCACGCTGCCGAGGGGCTGGGGCGGACGGCTGCGACGGGGACAACGCCGGTGACTTGTGGCACAGCCCGTGTGCCTGAAGGAATCTGGTGGTGCGAGGATGACGTGTCCCTCACTTCTCCACCCCCGCGTCTCCGACAGCCCCGGCGTGTGAAAATCGGCGGCGCAGAAACGGCTCCGCGCTTCGCTCTGCAGCCAGCAGCAGCAGGGCAACGCCGGGGGGACTAGAGGAATAGTATCCGTGACGCTGAAACGCAGTGTGCAGGCTTTTAACCCTTTCCGACCAAGCGTATGGGTAGGATCACTGAAAACTCAGAAGCAGTAAGAACTTGATCTGGGGAGGCCAACACAAAGTCCGCGGTCCTGCCTGTAAATGGCACCGAAGCTGCAAAGCCGGCCAGAGATGGGTCTGGACCTGTCCTTCCCCACACTGTTCCCCACTTACTGTGCTCTGTGCCGAAGGAGTGCTACCTCCAGCAGCAGGGATCAGCTGGAGAGTCCCTCCTTGACCTCAGGAGCACAGATCCTGCAGCAAACAGGGCAGCCGCCGTCTTACTCAGACTGAATCGGTCTTCCCCCACTGGGAGCGCTGGGAAATGTAGTTCTGCACAGGCTGCTCGCCAGCTCTTGGCTAAGTTCCATGACTGCCTGCCTCCTCTGGAGTTAGATTAACTTCTGGAGCGGTGAGGCTGCCTGAGAGTCAACTTAATTTTCTTCCACACCTGCTTCATTCTGTCAGAAATAGATATATTTTGCCAAGCAGCAGTAAGAAGAACAATGCTACTGCAGTAATTCGAGCTGTTCTTAGCAGAGGAGTTTGTTCCTCTTAGTTTATTTCTCCATTTGTTTCCATTCCCCCCAACCCCAAGCTTCTCTGTTTTATGCATCAGTAACATAAAAGCATTGTTTAAAGGTGAGGACCGTATGTCCTCAAACAGAAAACCGTGCCAAGAGCTGTGTACATGGAACTATTGAGTGCTCAAGCAGTCCCACAGCTGAGCTTGTCAGTGAATAGCTCTGATTAGAAAGTCCTCTTTGCCAGTCCAGATGTCAGAATAATGACATGCCTTTGTAAGTGAATAATTTTCATGCCTTTATAAGTGAACAGATTGCTCTCCAGTACTGAAAACATTATTCTGGGCTGGGACCTACCTGCCTATATTTAGCACAGAGAGGATTTTATAAACACAGGGAAGTCAACATTTTCAGGGCAGCCTCTTGCTTTTTGGTCATGAATTGAAACATTCTAATTGGGAATTCAAATCATGTAATTTGAGAGCATAGCTTGTAAAAAATGATAACTAGAGCAGGCAAGGGAATGGCACTCTTGTTAACACTGTTACTGACAAGATGAGATTTAATTATGCTTGACTGCTATTTGTGTGCTTCCCGAAACAGAGGAAGCCCAATCTTATTAATCCACAAGGCTAATTGGATTAATGGACAAAACACATCTTCCCTTAATAAGATAAAGAACTGAAATATAATCTCTGAGAAAAGTATCCACGCTGCTGTTAAAATAAACTAATAGATTTATTGACCCTAACTGCCTCCAGAAATGGACCTTGCAAGAAGAGATAGCTTTAGAAAGGAAGTAGCTGGGGCAGATATTTTGGACCTCAAGTCTTAGGACAGCCTCTCAACCTTCTTCAGCCCAAAGCAATCAGTCATTTGGTAAGTGCACCCCTATCCATCTGAAGGATTAAAAGCCAGAACACTATGTTGCATGGTAAAGACTCCTTTGAAGGCAGTGCAGTGCTGTAGCCTGTCATTGCTATGGGAGGCTGAAAGAAAACATGATTTGGCCCAGTCGTGTATATTTGGCCTCTGTGTTGTGCAAAGATAAGCAGAGAAAATGAGGTTAGAGTCAATTCTGTGGCCTGTCTGACCAGTGGGAAGCCATGCAGCCTATGAGAGATTCCTTGTGCTTTCTCCAAGGGTCCTACACCCACCTTCACGTGGCTTAGTTTTGCAGCAAACAGGGGAGATGATTTTGAAAGTAAGAGGCCTTCTCATAATTTACTCATGAAATTATTTAGTTTAAGAAGCTGAAATACCAGGTGCCACTGTGGCACTGAGCTAGTTCTTTTTAAGTATTTTTGAGCTGGGCTCTGAGCTGCCTGAATTGCATCTGCAAACTGTATGTGTGTTCCCTGAAGACAGATACTGTACTCCATGGTGGAAGCAATCTGTGAGCAAAGTGAAAGCCTGGCCACAGAAACACTTCTCTAGCAGCTTTGTGCAGTTTACTAATTTGAGCGGTGGCAGGGCCACAGAGGAAGTGATTCCCTGAGATTTTCCTGATGTAAGAGCAGTGAAGGAGGACACAAGCAGTGGGAACAGATATTGTGATCTTCTTATATGGACAAGGTGGCAAAACAGGCCAACCTTTAGTCCTGTGTTGCTAAGGTTTTTTGTAAATGTGGGTTTGTAAAATACTCTTATTGGTATTAGCAGTTGGTTAAAAGATTTTTTTCAAGCTGAAGAAGTGGCTGGAAAATGTAAACCAAGGCTAATAATGGTTGTATTAGTAACATTGCTTTTTCTTGCCATTCTGTTTGTGTCCTCCCAGCTGCCTACAATAAGCAGCAACCAGCACTAGAATTGCTAACAGCTGCCCTTCACAAAACAACTGTTAATTGTTTTAAATACATCAAGCTAGCAAGCTCCCATTGAAAACTTATGGTCAAGCCACAAGAGACCTCTTGGCAAAAAAAAATTTCTTTTTTTAGGAAAAGACCAAGGAAAAGACAAACCACTTCTTTAAAGAGAAAGTTAATGAGTAGTCTTTCCCTCTACCATTACATTTTAGATGGAAACTAACCCAATCTGGCTTTTCTTTCAAGTTAGATGTGTCTTTCATGGACTTCTCCGGTTTCTCATGCTCAGGGTGGGGACCTTAAAAGACAGAAACTGTCTAACTTGATCCTGCTGATCACCTTCTGTGTTCCTAATGCTTGCACAGGTGTAGAGGAAACACTTCAATATCTGCATGACCTTTTAGTAGGATTTGTTCCTTTCAGCTCCTCTGTGGATTTAGTCTTCTCCCCTTTCCTGCTGCTGTGGTTTGGAGAAGATTCTCAAATTTGGGTGCTGACTTGACTGAAGGTAATTACTTTATTTTGAGAATAGAGTGCTACTATTTCATGAATATGAGACTTCATCTCTTTACAAAGGGTAAACCTACGTTGTTAATATGCCTTTAAAAAGCCAAGAGTAGTGTGAGCTGACTTAGTGTGATTTGAAGATGATTCACCTGTGCCTTAAAGCACTGCATACAGGTCACAGTCATTGTCTCTAAATGAGTGCTGAAGAACTGGAAGAGGTTCAGAGGACAACAAGCATGGTCAAAGACTTGGAATAAGGCCACTGCAAAGAAGTAGGTAGGCTTTGATGCTTCAATCTGTAAAAGGGGTGGGTACCAAGTGTTTGCTGTCTCATCCAGTGCAGGAACTTGGTTAATCAGATCTGACTAGCTGGAGCCACGTTCCTAGCAAACACGTGGAGGGAGCTTTCCGTGTCCTAACATGTCCTGGCTAAGGGATGCCACAACTGCTATCTAAAAGGTGTCGTGGATGCAAAATGGTTGCAGCTCAAGAGAGAGGAAATACATAACAGACAACTGCATTTAGGGTTACTAAGTAGACCACATCAGGCTGAGAAAATCTCAAAAGTGTTTGTAGGCCGAGAGAGTACGTGAGGCAGCATAGGCTAAATGAAGCTTTGTGTGACCTGCTGCAGTTGTGTTCTTAGGAGGCCTTGTGCTTCATTATTTGTTTAGGTGGACCTTTCTTTTAGTATTCTTCAGCTTAGGGCCTATGCAGTGTTGCTATAGGATTGCTTGGAAAAGGAATCATGTTTTGTTAGGCTTGTGCTTGCTACATAGGAATTAGTATTTTTTGCTGGAAAGTACGGAGGGCTCTGCAAATCATAAAGAAGGCCTGAAAGCCTTGTTCTGCTGCAGTTGTCTCTCTTGTTCTCTCTTGCCCTTGTTCTCAGAGGTAGCAGTTGCTTCTTATCAAGGTGCTAATGTAACACTTTGAAGCTGCCCAACTCTGTCAGTGCTTGCCAGCACATGATAATGCACCAGTCCAGCACAGAGAAGTTCGCATTCAATCTTTAATGTGACTGGACATAGGTGACTATGTTGGAGTTTTGGAAGCCAGGTGAAAGGAGTAAGTTCTCTCTGACAGAAAGCAATGATAAGGGGCAGAAAGAGGCTCATGGAGCAAGACCATCTCATGGCTATTAGAAATTACTCTTGATTCAACTGTGTGGTAGATCCCAAAATCCAGGGACTCCTTTGAAATTTCTTTGCTTTCAGCCCTGTGCTGGCCAATAGGAGCTCGCTCGCTACTAAACATGATAGTGAGCTTGTTTTGTTCTCCACCATCTGCCTGCCTTTCTAAAAACACCTGAGCAGTGCAGAAGATAATGAGAATGCAGCAAATGTTGCTAGCAAGAATCTGAAAGCCTCTGTAGTGTGTGAGGTTTTGCCAAATCTCTAGAAGCTGCTGTTAAATCTCTGGCTAGATCTTACAGACTCTTTGGATAATAGAGCTTTAGCTAGATGCCTCAGCTAGAAGCTTGGATGTCATTCCAGTGTTTCCTGCTAGTTGTAGGAGTTGTATTTCTGTTGGAAGGCAACCAAAACGAGAGGAAAGAAAGGCTTATTTTTGACAAATAATTCCACTAAAAATTGGCCTTCTTCCTGTTCTGGCGCAGCAGCTCTCACAGTACTGGTGCTGTAGTCAGCTGTGTGGACACATCTGGATGAGAAATGACTAAATTCAGCTCATGTTGTTGTTTGTTTCTCATAGGAGATGTGTCCTAATTTCATAGTCTTCCCCCAAATAGGGCTTTACACCCCATGTTGTGATGTTTACTGTTCAAAAAGATGTTGCTGTGGGTGTCAAAGCTGAGGTAACACCCTAGGTATAGGGAAGAACTCTTAGTTGTGGATCATGCTACAACCTCCAGTTACCTCTTAGGATGAGGTCTTTTTTAAGCCAGTGGAAAGTAGCCTTGCTCAAGAATGCATGTTAGAATGGGATTTTAACCCCCGTTAATGTCTTTGACAGCACTCTGGGTAGGTTTAGATTGGATATTAGGAATTTTTTTTTTTCCCAGCAAGAATGGCCAGGCATTGGAATGGGCTGCCCAGGGAGGTGGTTGGGTCACCAACCCTGGAGATGTTGAAAAGTCGTTTGGATGTGGTGCTTGAGGATATGGTTTATGGTGCACCTTGTAGAGTAGGGATATTGGTTGGACTTGGTGATCCTGAGGGTCTTTTCCAACCTGTGAAACCTCTCACATCTAAAAATAAAGGAAAAGCTGCTTGCTGATGTCCCTCATCCTAACTTAATTGTTGGAACTAAAATGAACAAGCAACTGTTTTATTTATGAGCCCCTAGCAAACAAAGGGGAGTCAGCATAGATATGTACTGGTAAAACAAACCCAAGCAGCTTAATGTTGTTCTCTGACAGCTGAGAGCTTTTGTGTGCCAGAGAGGGGTGACAGGTGATGTGCTTTCTGATACAGCTTTTGGTACCACCTTGGAGGATGCCTTCCTGATCAGCAATTTAGATCAAAGTCCTGGAAGGAGTGAGGCTGCTTCAGAAATGTTTAATGAAGGTAAAGTCAACTTGGAAATGCCTTCACCTGGGCTTTGCAGGAGAAGATGGGCAAAAGTGCTGGCTACCAGTAAGGATGTGGAACATATACTGTGAAATGTGGCAGATGATGCCAGCTGAAGAGCAGGAGGTGCAAGGTTGTTTTAGAAGGAAATTTATCAACAGAAATTAAAGTGCCAGTCAGAGGGAAATGAGGAGAGACTGACTGGGAGTAGAGGAGGAGAGCTGGCTGCCAGCCTGCTCCAGGATCTGGGAGGATTACAATGAATTGTGCATCCAACATGAATCACCAATAACATGCTGTTGTGGTCAAAAAGCAAATGCTGGCTGGAATGTCTATTCAGAAGTGTCAGCTGGGGGCTGTGGAGGCCATCCCCACATCACTGGGGCTGTGAGGCCACAGCAGGAGCACAAGACCAAGGTCTCCAGCAAAAAATTGTCTCCACTGGGGAGCAGAAGGATGCCAATGGGAATGGGATTGCTGTGGCACGGTCCCGCAGGGCTCAGGCACTGGCAGCAGGATTGCAGGCCGTGAGCCTCTGCTGCTCCAAGCATTTTAGGCCTTTTTCTGGGAACTTTTACCCCCCAAAAGGCACTTTTTGCTTAATAGTTCTCCCAGTTTTGATTGTCCTGATGGTGATCCCTATTTCCATATTGTTTCCCCCCCCCCCCCCCCAGGTGGTTCAAGAAGATGCTTTGCTCATTTCAGCATATTTCTATGCACTTCAGACACAACAACCTGATGCAGTGCTCCAGACTGTCCCTCAAGTGGCTGGAAAGCTGACTGGCAGAAAAGAACCTGGGGGTATTGGTCACCAGTAGCTGAAGATGAGCCAGCAGTGTGCCCAGGTGGCCAGGGAGGCCCACAGCATCCTGACCTGGATCAGCAATAGCATAGCCAGCAGGACCAGGGTACTGATTGTCCCCTTGTACTCAGCTCTGGTGGGACCACACCTTGAGTGCTGGGTTCAGTGTTGGAGCCCCCACTCTAAGGATATTGAGGTGCTGGAGCCAGTCCAGGAACAAAGCCGCTGAAGGGCCTGGTTAGGAGCAGCTGGGGACACTGGGTTTGTTTAGTCTGGAGGAAAGAAGGCCGAGGGGAAACTTTTCAGTTCGCCACCACTCCCTGAAAGGGAACGTGTGATAGGATGAGAAGGAATTGCCTTAAGTTGCATCTAGGGGACGTTTAGGTTGTGCATTAAAACAGATGTCTCTGCTGATCGCGCTGCCTAGGGATGTGGTGCAGTCACCACCCCTGGAGCTATTCAAGAAACGTGTGGACACGGCACTTGGGGGACATGTTTCAGTGGGCACGGTGGCGCTAGGCTGGCAGCTGGAGCCTGTGACAGAGCTCATTTCCAATGTTGCACCGCCATCAGCCTGTGTCTCCGGGCGGGCTC
>VWYK01056810.1:0-14272 GCA_013399775.1 Semnornis frantzii | reverse complement strand
AGCCGGCGGCCTCCGGAGGGGGGCGAGAGGGCGCCGGCAGGCAGGGCCGCCGCGGCGGCCGGCCGGCCTGCCTGCCTGCCTGCTTTCTTTCTTTCCTTCCCCGCGGTTGCCAGACTAAACACTGCCTCCAGCTCCTCCGCCGCCTCCTCCCGGCAGCTGCGGCCGTGTGCCCCGTTCACCGCGCCCGTCGTTTAAACGCGGCTGCCACCCGCCCAGAGCTTCGGCACACCCCCCTCAGTCTGTCTCGCCGCCTCTCCAGGAGTACGCGGTAGCGGAGGTGGGCTTCCGCCCGCCGCTCCCAGCCCGGCTCCGTGGCATTCCCCAGTCATCCGCCGACCGGTGTCTCCCCAGGCAGGGATTGTTACAAGGGAGTGACGGGCAGATGATGACCTCGCTTCTGCTGCCGGAGAAGCTGGGGAGCAGCGCCCGGGCGCTGGGACGAAAAGTTACTCTGAATAAGCTTCTGAAAGGGCTGCACTGGTTGTCGCACGCTGCGTTTGTAACCACGGGCGCTGTGTGTAGCAGTTACGTACTTGAGGGATAAGGCTTGTCTCGATTTCTCTCTTTTTCTGTTGCTTTAGATTGCAGTTAGCCAACTGCGTGATGTAAAACCCGCCGTGCGTCTAACTTTGCAGTAAGCTCTACCCTTGAGCGGGTATCTTGATGGGATCTGATCTGACTAGAAGGAAAAAAATCTAGCGTGGATTTTTGAGCATGCTGTTTGAAGAGAAAATTCTGATGTCACATATGCTTAGTGTAAATCTTCCAGTTAACTTGGAAAGCCGGATGCTCTTAGAGGAAAGTTACTTCAGGCTTCCAGAGGGAAGGTATCAAAAGCTTTCAGTTTCAGCGGCTTGGGTTTTTCTCTGCCGAATTCAGTAAGAGGAATTGCAGAGGTGCAGTGGTTAAGTGTTCACCTACATCAGACATGTAAATCTTTGATGCTTAAGGTACTAGGAAAGGAAAGCAGCTGTTAGAAGTGGGTAAATGTTAAGTGCAACTTCTTGCAGTGCCAAGGACTACTCAACCAAGCATGCAGACAGTACCCTATCAGGGGCGGCAAGTAAAGGTCATGAGTTGCCAGTTAGGGAAGTTTAGACCTGCTTTTGGGGCAAGATACTCTATGTCCTACTGTTCTGCACCCGTTACTGCTTGTGGAATATATTGGAATGTTCTGAACTGTACTGCAAAGCATTTAATTTGACCTACAGTACTCTGCACTGCTGCTTTGTTCTGTGCTGGCAGAACCAGTACCGAATTTTGGTGGTGTGGTTTTTGTTTTGTTTTGGGTTGGGTTGGGTTTGTTTGTTTGGTTGGTTTTTTTGGGGGGGTGTTGATTTTGTTTGGTTGGCTGTTTTTTTGTTTTGTGTTTTCTTAAAATTTATTGTATTTTTTCCCCTGCGATTCGAAAGTAACAGGAATGTGCCTAAGTCTGTCTCTGTTAAGAGTGTTAACCCTGCCATTTAAGCGGTGATCGTGGTATACATAGACACATCCCTTCTGGCTGTTAATTGATGTGGAAACTGAAGCAACAGCCCCCTTTCATAAGCTGCTGTCCAGTGGCAGTGCTGTCCTAAGCAGTTCTGTGCTGTCCATGCAGGCTGGGACATCTGATAAACCAAATGAGAGATGAATGTGTATGTAGGAAATCACTACCTCGTCCTTCAGCAGAAAATAGCTGGTCTGGGTTAATTCCGTTGCTAATTTGCTATGTAGCCCTGCGTGTCTGGACCAGTGGAGATGGGAGCTGCTGCAGAGGCTTTGATTGAACAGCAAGGATAATGTGTGCATTAAGAGCTATGCGTTGAGAGCTGCTTTCTAACCTATAGAGATTTAAACATTGCTATGTAATGCATGTTTTAAAAATCCCGCATTTAAAAGCTACGATTTTAAGATGTGCATGCAGAAAATACCCAGTGCAGTTCTGAATGACAGGTAATGAGTGATACTGTGGATGGAAGGAGGATAGATAGAGGTTTATGGGAGGAAAACTCTACCTCCGTGTTGAAGTTGCTACAGATAAGGAAGCTTTTCTAAAGTGATCTGAAAGAAATTTGATAAATTGTGTCTGTTTAATTGAGGAAACTCTGCTGAAACATCACTTTTGCTGTCACTTGTGCTGTGTGTAACTTAAAAAGACTTGGTGCTCCTCTTGAGAGGAGCAGGCTTTTGTCTGCTGCAGAACTATCTGCCGGGTAACAGCTTCAGCCTCAAAATTGCTGTTTTTTGATCACTGGAATTGTCCTGCCTTCTTTTATAATCACCCTTAATTGATTAAAACATTCTGTGTATGTCTGTAGATACTGCACTGAGCCATGAGCAAGAAGGATAGCCTCCTGCTTGTTGTGTCTAGTCTGAAGATGAGTGCTCTGCTCCATCACCAGTGTTGTCTTGGCTTAGGAAGTTAAAACAAATGGGCTCCACAGGGCTGTGTCTATGCAGTCCTAGTCTGGAGAAAACAACACTTGTTTGAGTTGTTTGGGCACATGCAAGTTGTTGGACAAGTGTTGTCTTCAGGCTGGCAGTAAATCACCCGATTGAAATTAAAATTGATCCTGATCTCTGATTAGATTATCGTACGTATGATTACTTCCCTTACATCTTTGTCCTTAAAAACCCTGAGGCATGGTATGTTCTTTTGTTAGCAGCATATCTAGAATATCTTTCTTCTCTTACTGCTCTGATCTTGTATTTATAAGCTGTTTAAAAATTTATGTGGTAGAGAACTGGACCCTAATGTTCCTGTCTTGTGAGACTGTTAAGCAACGATGACAACTAGATGTTCTTGGTACTTCATGATTACTCTGGGAAAGTTCTTTCCTTTTGAGTACTATTTCCAGTCACATAGAGTCATGAGACTATAACTTGAGTTGTCCTTGAGGCAGGAAAAGTTCAGTGCAGCGAGCAGCTATCATTTCTGGTGCTGTCCTCTTCCCTCCTCCCCACCCCCTCCAAACTCAGCTCAGTGTAATATATCATATTTTTACATGTAGTGGGATACAGTAAGTCTTATGAGAGTGGACTAGTATTTAAATTGGAAGTTGAGGATCTTGATCACACAGTTTTGGCTCCTGGCATTGCAGCAGGCTTAATTTTGAGTAGGTCACTTAATTCTTACCTAAACAGAGGAGTTGTGTTGGAATTAAGTAAGAGCTATTCCAGAATAATTCCGTGTTCTAGTGCACACTCATTACATTATCTCCCTGTTTTTCTGGATGTTGGAAAGCACCTGGCAGCTTGGAATTGACAAGTGAGGAGACTTGGATTATGAGCATCTTCAGTTCAATGCTTCAGACTTTGGTCACCAATTGGTGCGACTGTTAGGAGGTTATATCATGTTGTAGTGCCCTAACTTGACTTCCTTCTGCTTGCATGGATGCTCCTTGCACATCCAATCTTGCAGGTTGTTTATATTTGTCAGACAGCTGAGCTCCTTATAAGCTCTCCAGAAACCTGTCTGTAAGTTTCATCATGTGGAATGGAGTTTGTTGTGTGTTCCTGCTGCTGCGAGAAACCTGTGCTGCACTTGGCAGTATCATCACACTGACTGCTGCTTTGCTTAAACCTGTATCTACAGGTCGATTTGTTTTCTACTGTTTCGTTTCCTGCTTTGCTGTATTTAGTGTTTCAAAGCTTAGCAAATGCACTTCTTGAGGAAACTCAGGAAACTCCTATGGTAAAGCTGTCAGTTGGACTCCCACTTCTTCATGTGGGTAGTGGATTCCCTCTCTTGAGATGCTCAAGTGCCATCTTTGTGTTTGAAAGAGGTGGTTGAGGAGGAGAGCCAGACTGACAGGAATAATGCAGAGAGGATTTTAATTTTGTTTTACTTCATGTCACTGACAGGAAGAAATTAAGCCTACTTATTTGGCAGCTTGTGTGTCTAAGCGATTTCCAGCATCTATCTTTACTGAGCTTTGTTTTCTTTGATTGGGGAACCTGTAGCTGATCCTTCTGCAGTAGTTTTGAAGGCCATGCTACTTAAAACTACTGTTAAGGCAGTGAATGCTTGGCTGGCTGCTGCTTGGGAGACTGTTTTCAGCCTTCTGAATTCTGTCTGGCAGGGAAGTAATCTTGAGTGGCTGAAAGCTATTACAGGAGTCTGAGTCCCTGCAGATGACAGAGAATCTGGGGCCTGTGAAAGGACAGAAAAGCTGGAAGCGACCTCAGGATGTCATCTAGCATAACCTCCTGTTTGAAGCTGAGTGAGTTCAAAGGTTAGGTAGGTTAGACTACACATGGACTTGTCCTGTTTATTTCTGAAATTCTTCCAAGAATGGGAGATGAGTTGCTCCAGGCAACCTCTTGTAGTGCTTAACTGCTTGTCACAAAAACTTTGTGCCTGCTTGGAATGCCCCAAGCAGTTTGTCACCATTGCCACTCACTCATTCTTATGTGTGCCTGTGAGGGTATGAGGCTGCATGTTGGGCTGCAACAGCATTCAGTCAGCCCAGCGTTGGAGCAGGTCTAAAGGTGGATAAGAGAAGAGGAAAAAACTGCTTTCAGAGCATCCTACTCAGACTCTTAGGGCATCAGTCTGTGCAAGTTGGAAGCCTGTCACCAAGTAGGTGGAGAGGAGATACAATTTTCATCACCTTTTTTATCACCTTGGTACTTTTTTTGTTTTGTTTGTGTTTTATATCATTTCATATTGATTAATACTAAAGAGAGTGCAGTAAACAAATAGCTCAACGAATTCTGAACTTTGATAACATTGGCAAATATTTATTGTGCT
Source organism: Semnornis frantzii (assembly GCA_013399775.1). Lineage (NCBI taxonomy): Eukaryota > Metazoa > Chordata > Aves > Piciformes > Ramphastidae > Semnornis > Semnornis frantzii. Next base: position 9,537 of record VWYK01056810.1, on the reverse strand, counting down.
GTGGAACTGTTTGTGCTCACAGATGTAGCTGCCTCAGCGCTGAGTGAGGAGACACTCTGCTTTCTGCAGAGAAAAATAGGAAGTGAGCAGTGCTTTTAACAGGAACACATCAGTTTTCTTGTGCATGGGAACACAGTTTCTTTTAAGTAGAGAGTGAAATGAAATTTGCCAGCAGGAAAACTTGATTCCAGATGTGACTCATTAATTTACAGCAGTTTAAATAGTTTCTTAGTTAATGAGACCAACAGTAGTTGCAGAAGAGTTTATGCTGAAATCTTGGTGTTACAGGCTGGCTGGAGGGTGGGATGTTTGTTCGTTGTGGTTAGGGCTGGAGTTTCACAAATAAAGTAAACCTGGAACAACCATTTTGCTCTCTTTGCTGTCTTTGGCTGCCAGTTCCTGCCTCCAGGTTGCCCTCTTGTACTGGTGTCAATGTTGCAGGGCTGCTCAGTGAGCTATATCAGGACTGAACCAGAGTGAAATGAGTGTTTGGAGGAATTATTTTTTTATTAGTAGTAGTGATGTTTGAAATAGTCTGATTAAGCTTGTTACCTGCTTAGCAGAGCTGAAAAACAAGGAGATAAGGAATGCTGCTGTGAACACCAGGGCTGTTGTAGAGCATGGGCGAGGCTGAGGCGCCTGGGCTTAGCTGGGAAGAAACAGGAGCCCAGGCTTTCCTCTCCAGATTTTTACTTTACAGCTTGCTTTCTACTGGTCAGTGTGTCAGAAGGTTTCAGCCCTTCAATTTGTGATCATGTAGACTTCAGATGATTTAGCAGAGATGGAGATGGTGCTGCTTTTCTTGGCTTGTACACGTTTCCTGTTGCCCCTGTTGGTGCCAGCGGAACTGTGCTTGCCCTGTCCAAGAGACAGTCCAGATGGTCAGTAAATTTAAACCCAAACACCACTCTTTCCCCAGTGCTGGAGGTGGAAGGGACAGGAGGGAGGTGCTTCCTCACCCTTCAGGTGCAATGAGGGAGGAGATCCTGCACTGCGGAGTCAAGGGCATGTGTCCTGTGGGTATCTCGGCTTGTGAGTGGGATGATTTTCCTGTGGGTGTGAGTTTCGCCCTTTCCTGATTTTGTTTTCACCTTCCTCATGTGAATGTGGTTTGCTATCAGCGCTGCCACCTCAAAATGAAAATCGAAAGCATATTGCTAGCTTCCCTAAATCTGCCAAACCACTTTGTAGCTGGACTTGCTTTGTGATGTTGCTTTTGTTTTTTTTTTTTTTCTTTCTTCACTGTTTGTCTTGCCGTTGGAAGAGTTGTAAACCAGTTTCTGTTAGAACATGCCTTTGTTTTCATTTTTCTGAGCAGATGGTTAAGCATTTGTTTGGAAAAAAGTAGATCTTGTGAATTCGATGGCAGCATAACTACTTTTAAAGTATTCAGTAGTGAGGAAATCCCAGGATGCTGAAAGGGTTCAGGATCTCAAAAGGCTGAGAGCTTGGCAGCTATGTGTGGGAGAAAGCACTGCCTGAGAGCCTGCTATGGACTTAGCCAGAGACTGGCTGTGAACTAGGCTTTTGTATCGGGTGTGGAGGCTGGCTTCATGATGGTGGCATCTGGAGAGCAGCATCCTGCCAGTAACTTGCTCAGTGGCCTGATTTCTTTGGGTTTTCATTCAGACCTGTTCCACTTGCATCCTTCTGTCTTATCAAAGGAAGCACTTTATCCCCTGGGTGAATGAACCTTATAATATGTATTTTAACTTGGTATAATGGCTTTTTTTCAGTGCTTGATTTGGGGGCTTTTGGTGCTTTGTGAAACAGCTCTATCTCAGATGTCAAAAAGATGAAGAGTGCTTGTGAAAACCATGTCTCCAAGCGATTCTCCATTCTCTTGCCATGCAAGACAGAAGTATGAGAAATTCTGCTGAAGGGCATCAGACCTCAGAGAGCTGCTCAAGCTCATCAAGACTCTGCTACCTTGAGGACTAGTGGCAGCCCCAAGAGAATAAGCTGCCTGCTTTGAAGGGAGATTGTCTGGTGAACAGGGATTTTTTTACCTACTTTCTGTTTCTTTCATAGGTCCGTGGTGAGGTGACGGCTGTTGGACGATGGCATTCAACAAGATTTGGTGTACTGTAGCCCTTGGACTCCTGCTGCCGGTTTCTTATGCCCATACGGACTTCTTCACATCCATTGGTGAGACATGCTGTGGTGTATAGGCTGCAGAGCCAGAAGAATTTCTTGATGGCTCCTGCAACTGATGACATCAAGGTCTTTAACTGGTGCAGAACTAAATCCACTTAGGAGTTCTTATGCTCTTACGGACTTCTTTCATTTGGGGGAAGCATGCTTTGAGTCACTCCCAGTTAGTCTGATGACCCAGGCTAGGCAGTGTGTTCATTCTATGTTTTTAGCTGGTATTTTAAACACAGTTTTGGTGTGGGCTGCTGTGCAGCTGTAGAAGGTCCTTACTGCCACCAGTATGTCAGTATGCCCTCCTCTGGGTTCTGATAGCTTGGGACACGTGGACTGTTTCAGTCTGGAATGAACCAGTTCAGTTGCCCCCTTGCAGGAAATGAAACAATTATTAATTAATAACAGAGTCTGTTAGTGGACCCATTGAAACCATGCAAGTAATCATAAAAATAAACCACTGGGGTAGTATTGTATATCAAACATGAGGCTTTGTGTGTTGCTCTAGCCCTGTCTTTATTTGCTCTACATTATGTATGCTTGGATGAAAGATTGCTCTATTGCAACCTACATCCTTTTCCAAATGAATCCTGAATTAGTTCTAATAATAAATATGTGGTATTACATTAATTTCCATGGCAACAGGCTTGGCTCAGCGGGAGAGTTTTTCCTTCAATAAAAAATAAAAGGCAAGAAGCTTTCCTCAAATATTCCTTCAGGGCTATTTAAGCAAATGCAGAAGGATTTGGGGGAAGAAAGTAGAAGACAGGGAAGATGTCTCTGGTTTTGGTTCTTAGTTGTTGGGTTTTTTTGATTCTCCTTGTCTAACCCAATTAATTTGTTTTCTAGGTCATATGACAGACTTAATTAATACAGAAAAAGATCTGGTAGTGTCACTGAAAGACTACATTAAGGCAGAAGAAAGCAAGCTGGAACAGATCAAAAAGTAAGCAACTTGTTTCATAATGCTCATAGCTAATAATTTGGATCCACCCTTATGTAAAAAGCACTTCCCAAAATCTGATTAAATGTGTGGAATTTTTCCTCTGAGGCAAAGCTTAAACTAGCAGGTTTTTCTGGGGTTTGGTATCTCTGAGCCATTAATTTGTTTTATGCAGCTTCTGATGATGAAATCAACTTGCATTCTGCACGAGGCCTTGGCCTTTGGATTTCTGCTTGCATGTAATTCCCAAGGGAATGTAGGTCTTTTAGGGGGAGTCTGCTTAGTGAGAACTAAAATCCAACAAGTGCCCATTGCAAGGAGTACAGTGATAGACTAGGTGTTGGAGCTCTGCAAAGTGTTGGTCGTGTTTATGAATGGTTGCACAATAACCCACTCCCAAGAGCAAAGTCTCTTTCAAGGTGATATATTTACGTTTGAAAGTGAAGCACAATGAAATTGCTTTTAGCCATGATAGGAGACCTGACCATTGCCATTACTACATTGCTCATCTCTGTAGGTGTGAGCACTAGAGGCTAATATGTCAGATCTTAACCAGAGCTAGAAATAATTTATTTTTTCGTGTCACTGAATAGGATGATTTCCTAGCTTCCAAAAGTGTGCATCAGTGTGTCATGGAGATGTTTAAACAGCATTAATTTTATTTGAGAATTGTGTATTACCTCTTACCATCCAGGAGAAAAGATAGTCCTTTTAGACTCACTTTTTAATACTTAAAAGATTACTCACAGGTTGAGAATGTTGTAAGTTACAAACTAAGCTGCAAATTAAGGTGGGAGCATGCTGATTGGACACCCAAAATACAGATTATCATATAGGAATTACATCTCTGGTTTTGTTATATCAGAGGTGCTTGCTGTCAGGTCAGAAAAGTTAAAATGGGTGTGGCAGAGAGGTAGAAGAATTGGGGGAAAAACCACCAGCATCATTTGCTTTTGGACTCTGCTTTGGCTGAGATTTCAGTGGCTTGTGCTGATTTAAACTCAGTGAAAGTCGGTAGTTCCTTGATGTGCAGATGCTGACTCTCATCTTGTGGTGGAGGTTTTCATGAAACAGAAACTGCTAAAAAGAAATCCTGGCCCTGTGGTTGCAGCTTACAGTTGCAGTGACTTTCAGCTGCTCATTCAGTTTGATAGCCATGCAGTGAGAAGCATACGGTGGGTTTGGCCACCCATTCAAGGTTCAAGGCACAGTTTGAAATCGTTTTTATCAGTCTTTGGCTTGCCAGAAACTAGAGCTGGTCCACAGGAGTACTTCGAGCACTCTGTCCTTGGAAGGAGCCCAGTTGCTCACATTACTGCTGGCAGGAAGCCAGACAGGGGCTGTCAGAGCATAGGAGAATGACTCAAGATGGTGTGGGAAGAGCGATTGCAAACAACGTTACCTCTAAGAGTTGTACACTCCTACCTGTCTCAGGTAAAGCAGGCATGCTTCACTCAACCACACAGATTGCGGAGCAAGCTGAATGCTGGCTGCTCCCCTAGGCTACAGGTTTTGTGCTTGCTTTATGTTGTTGTTGACATTTGGTATTCTCTGCAGGGTGTGGCTTTTTTACAGCTCATTTCTGCTGTTTTCAGGGTGCTGTTAACGTGTCTTCATGATCTAGGTCTGTATGGGTATGGATGGAGAGGGGAAGTCTGTTTATGCAGACATGTAGTAGCACGGTGCTGGTGCTTATATATCACTGGTGTGCTTCTTGACTTGAAGCAGCAGCAGGTTCCACACATTTTCCTTTAAAACAACAGAGTCCTTGGAAGGTGTCTGTGTGTGTTTCAGAGTGTGGTGGAATTGTCCATAGCTAGTGTCCCTGGCAGCCTCAGAGAGTTTTGCAGAGTTGGAACTACAGCACACAAAATCCCAGAATGCTGAGGGTTGGAAGGGACCTTTGGAGAGCATCTAGTCCGTCCATCCCTCCTGCTAAAGCAGGGGCACCTATAGCAGCTAGCCCAGGATCACAATGTCCAGCTGGGTTTGGAATCTCTCCAGAGAAGGAGACTCCACAACCTCTATGGGCAGCCTGCTCCAGGGCTCCAGCACCCTCACAGGAAAGAATTTTCTCCTGCTCAGGTGGAACCTCCTGGGTTCCAGTTTGTGCCCGTTGCCTCCTGTTCTGTCACTAGATACTACTGGAAAGAGTTTGGCCCCATCCTCTTGCCCCTGCCCTTTAGCTTTTGCTGAGCATTGAGAACTTCCCCTCTTAGTCTTCTCCAGGCTAAACAGCCCCAGGTGTTTCAACCTCTCCTCACAGAGGTGCTACAGGTTGCTCAGCATCTTGATAACCTCCTTTTGGACTCTTTCCAGTAGTTTTCTGTCTCTTGAACTGGAGAGTCAGAAATGGACACATACTTCCCAGACATGGCCTCACTAGAGCAGAGTAAACAGGGAGGAGAAGCTCTTTCAACCTACTGGCTGCACTCTTAATGCACCACAAGTGACCATAGGCACCAGAAAGTTGGTCTGGGTTCCCCATTTGGGAGTGTGAGAACTGCATGTTACTTAATGCAGGTTTGTGGTGGGGACAAGGAACTTGTCGTAGATTTAACAGTGTGTGTCTATACATAAAATAATTTGAGACAGGCATTGAACCACCTTTTTGTGAACTTCAAAAAAAGAGGATTTAAAAACAGATGCAAAACATGGGGGAAGCTTTGTTTTTGATTAGTCCCGCATGAAAACTCCCAATGGAACTGCTGGCATGCTGCATTTGGTGTTTGTAGGAGGGACGTATTTCAGCCCTGTTCCAACAAAGACCACAAGAGCAACGCAAGACTTAGGCTACAGCTGGGGAAGAAGATTTAAAAGTAAAAGAAAGGGAGCCCTTTTGTTCCCTCTAGGAGAGATTTCTATATAAATATAATGTAAAAGCTTGCAATTTGAGCTGGGTCTTTGATTAGCACAGACTGTTGAGTAGCTTGAAATCAGTTTCATAGAGTATTGGCAGACTTTTACAGGAGACTTTAATGAATGTGCATTTCCCCTCCAGATGGGCAGAAAAGTTGGACCAGCTGACAGATACAGCCACAAAGGACCCTGAGGGGTTTTTAGGGCACCCTGTAAACGCATTCAAGTTGATGAAGCGGCTCAACACAGAATGGGGTGAGCTGGAGAGCCTGGTTCTGAAGGACATGTCAGATGGTAAGTGTGCTTGTACTAAGAACAAGGACCACGTTGTAATTGCCTAGACATGATTTTTTTTTCTCATGGCATGGTTTGAATTAGATTTGTATATCTGCTTTTGAGGTGCATTCATAAGAAATCAGCCTATAAGACCTGCCGTTGTTCTATCATAGAATTGTTTCAGTTAGAAGAGACCTTTAAGATCAGGTCCAGTCTTCAACCTAACACCACCATGGCCATTAAACCATGACCTCAAGTGCCATGTCCATGTATTTCTTGAACACCTCCAGGGACAGTGACTCCACCACCTCCCTGGGCAGCCTGTTTTAGTGTCCACAATCATTTGAACTTTACATTCAGGAAAACCGTGATGTTTAAATCAAATGATCTCCTTGGATGCTTCAAATTTTACAGGAGATCAGGGCTTGCTCCGTGTACTTCATATCCCACCTGCAAACTGGTAGTTCAGGAAACCGCATCCTTTAAGTGAGATGCACAGAGAAAAAGGGAGCAAAACTTCTGTGTGCAGGACGTGTGGGGTTGCCTGTGAGTGTGGTGAAGCACTGTTGCTGCTCATATGCCCAGGGTTGTTAAGGTGTGATGGTTCCAAACCTGGGTATTGGCAGAGACTGAGCATTTGTGGCACTGCTCTGTATTAGTGCAGTAAACAATTTGCTGCCCCTTCGCAGCAAGAGCAGAATCTCTTCAGTACGGAATAGAACATGAATGACTCTGAAAGATACTTGACAGCAGGGAAGCTGGGATGATCACAGTCAGCCTGTGAGAATGTGTCTAAACAACTAACTAGTACAAGGTGTAGATTTGTAGCAAGAAATGAAGTGCAGCTTTCAAAAGACACCCAGGGTTTGTTTCTGATGCACACTCAGCTTCCCTGTTGCTGCTGGGAGGAGCCGAATATGCCAACTGAAAAGGCTCTGTACCTGCCAGCCAGGAATCTGGACCAGTCTCTTCTGAAGTGGGAGTGAGCATGGAGGGGGATGTGGACTGTTGTACTTACAAGTGTCAGGAAAATGACAAATTTGGCCAGGTCACTGTTTTTTTGATGGTGTTGTAGCTGAGTGTTGCATACGACACTTTGGATTTGGTCATGGTGCTTAGTTTTTTTTACTGGTGGATATTAGATGAACTTAAACATACTTGCACTATTGTTAGTTAACACCAAAAAGGTGGTTGTCCTTCTGGACCTTGGGAAAAAGAGTTTGCTGAGTAAAAAGTTACTTTTTTGAAGACAGTAGAGACACCATCAGTTTGTTCAAACTGAGGTCCTCGTGGCAGACTTGGTTGATGCTGTTCCCTTGGGTGGTTTTATCTGCCAGGATGGTGGTGCTGTCCTGGCTTTCTGGAGCTCTGTTTCCCTTGTGATGCTAGCAGCCCACCAGCCACTTGACTCTGTCAGTTCTCCCACTGCAAGGAGGATAATGCAGTAGCTCTGCAGGAAGAGGAGCAATAGCAGTGATTGTGGGTGTGCTCACCTGATGGTAGAAACCTTTCTAGCAGGGGAGATGGTGACATGGGACTCTAATGACCAGGGAACAGTTCATAGAGATAATTTTTTGCTGTACAGAACCTGCTTGTCTTTCGTAAATGCTGCCCTGGTGCCTCTTGGAAAAGTCCCCAAGCCTCGAAGTTCTTTTTAGTTGTCCTTTTGCTTTCTTTTCACACACATATAAAAAGAGTAAACCATGCAAATGCTAACTTTTCAGTATTGTCTTTTGTTCAGAGTTGTGTGCAGATGGATCTTGAGAAACCTTTTTAACTTTGAGTGTTTCTCAAGTTTCCATGTGAATATATTAATGTCTACAGAAAGCAGCTGAATTCATGTTGGCTGCTCAGTTGCCTGAAGTCTTGTCAGAAGCAGTTTGCAACACTTGTGGTTTTCATCTTTTTATTGACCAGCCTTCATCTCAACACTGCTATTCTTAGCACTGTTTGTTTTTTCTCCTCTTCTAAACAATTTTAAAATTCCATATTATTGAAGGAGGAGCCTTTTGGAAAGTGAACTGAGGGAAATAGATGCAGAAACTACTAACCTGTAATGTTCTCAAAGCTGGAGTGGTCTTTTTGTTGTATATAACTTTTTTAACCTGTTCATACAAAACTGGGGGGGGGTTGCTCCTGTTCTTCAGAAAGACATTTACAGCATTTATTGATGTTCTGCAGGGGTCATAGCTCTTCCTGACTTAGTAATGGCCTTTCCTGAAATGTTAGCTTTTCCCCAAGTAGGGAGTCATGTTGTGCATAGAGTTTATGGAATCCTTGGGACACAGGAGGCCAAGCATTTCCCTGTCTTTCCCAGGCTTCATCTCCAACATGACTATTCAGCGGCAGTTTTTCCCAAATGATGAAGATCAGACTGGTGCAGCCAAAGCCCTCTTGAGGCTCCAAGACACATATAATTTGGACACAGACACCCTTTCAAGAGGGAATCTTCCAGGTAAGAGTCAGGGATGTTACTTTCAGAAGACATTGTGAAGTTCTAAATGTCCCAATTACGCAGCACTTGACTCTGCTCTAGCTTCTTTAACTGCAGAGTGTGAAGGTAATGGGAAAACCTTTGAGCTAGGTAAGGATTTATGGGAAGTGGCACGTTGTGGGTTGTTGAATGGAGGTTGATGTAGATGTCAGTTTAATCCTGCCACACCTCAAGAGAGGAACCTGTTGCTTCAGGCTATGCTGGTGAGTAACAACTCAGGAAGAAGTGATAGGTCCTGGTATGCTGTGAGGTCTGTTGCTGTTATGGTCCTGGTGGAAACTACATTCAGCTAGTTTCCCTGCCTTGTGGGCTTCCTTGCACCACTGCACAGAGCATAGGTTTCCTGAGACTCTCATTTGCCCTGTCATTCTCCTCACCCTACTCATAGAATCACAGAACTGTTTGGGTTGGAAGGGACCTTCAAGATTATCTAGTTCTAATCCCTGCCATGGGCAGAGACATTTTCCACTAGACCAGGTTGCTCAATGCCCTGTCCAGTCTGGCGTTGAACAGCTCCAGAGAAGGAGCATCCACAACTTCCCTGAGCAACTCGTTCCACCCTCATTGTAATGAATTTCTTCCCAATATCCAATCTAAATCTCCCCTCCTTCAGCTCAAAGCCATCCCCCCTCATCCTATCACTACAAGGCCTTATCAAAAATCCCTCCTCAGCTTACTTGTAGCCCACATCAGGTACTGGAAGACCACTATAAGGTCTCCCTGGAGCCCTCCCTTCTGCATACTGAACAGACACAACTCTCACAGCCATAGTGGAGGTGCTCCAGTCAGAGGATCATCCTCATAACCATGCCCATTTTCT
>VWYK01056801.1:3726-16023 GCA_013399775.1 Semnornis frantzii | reverse complement strand
GGCAGTTAGCCAAGATTTGCCCATATTAGGTGAAGCCATAGGCTTGCTTTTCCCTTCTTTGGGAAGAACATGGGCCCTGCACAAGGCACCCATGTGTACCCTGCTTACAACAGGGTCTGGGCAGGCCAGACCCCAGACTCAGTGGCACCAGGCCCTTTGTCCCTTTTCCCGCCGTTGCTCTCCCCGAAACAGCAGGAGGGAGAGAAGAAAAATATGCCTGAGCAAGCCAGGAAAGGTATAAGCCCAATTTGGCCTGCCTAGGCCTACCACGACAGGGTTTCAGCCACCCAAGAACACTGGACATTGACAGTGAACCATCAGTGACCTCTAAAAAGGATGTGGTGAGAGCAGCTCATCATATGGAGGACCTAGACACGCTCTGAGCAGATGGAAGCATCAATCAGCTTGGCCTCTAGCTGTTTTAACAAAAAATTATATGCTAAATCAAGCACTGAGAAACAAATCATGCACCCAGTCTGGCTGGAAGGCCAGCCTCTGGCACCGACAGCTCTTCTCAGTGGAGGCACGTCCACCTCTGGCAGGACCTGCCACCAGGATTTGCCTCTAGCAGCACTGGACAGATGGAGCAAAAGGGCAGCAAGAGCAGCTTCAGCTGGGTCCTACGTTTCCTGCCAACGACTCTGTGTTTTCCCAGGTTTTCCACTAAGGAAAGTATGGCATGAGGCTGACTGCTGGAGGCTTGGCTTGAGGGGGAAGCAAAGCAGAAGATTTGCCCAGGGAAGGGCTGGAGAAGCCCAGATGTTCTGCAGAGATGAGGTGCAGGCTCACTTTAGCCTCTTCATTAGCAAAATCAGCAGCAAACCTCACCTGTTTGCACCTACAGTGATTCCTCCCCTTGTTCTTGCAAGGCCAGTTCAATTTTCTTTTTATTCTTGTGCATGTATCTGCAAACAGCTGATTACTTGTGTTAGACCCTGCCAATAAATTGGGTGGGTTTTATCTGTTTCACATCCTTCCAGGGTCAGTTTGCATTAAGTACCACAGCAGTGTGCAGAAGGGGTTGAGGCAACACCTTGGTGGCCACACAAAAGAAATGAGTGTGCGTGACCTCTCTTTCTTGCAAAAGGAGCCCTTGGAAGAGCCAAGCAGCTGGAATAAGGCTATTTTCATGATCATAAAAACCTCCTTTTATCACTGTTGAGAAGCCCTGGGTAGGTGCATTTCTCGTCCAGCTGATTAATCTGAGGTTAGAGGCCACCACACCAACAATTACATAGGTATGTAAAGTCAAAGCAGTGTATCTCGACCTCTTTCCAAAAGAAAATCAAAGGCCAAGTGTTTCTAGCATGGAGACACAAAGAACACCCTTTCTTTTTCATCTGAGACTCCAGGGCTACACCCACTTAGGCTCCTTTCAGCTCCCAACGTGTCTCCAGGTTGCCTAGCAATCCTAACAATATTTTATGAGGCCTTATTCCAGAGGCACATTTTGCTAATGCAGAATTTTAGCTGGAAGCTCCAGGAGAAGCAGGGAGAAAGCATGAGATAGCATCTCACCGATTTAGCAGAGCCAGAATACAGGAGGGGAAAAATAATCAAAACAAATTATCATGGCAGACATTTAGCAATGAGGTCTTGCATCATACTCCATGAACCAGCATGCTGCCAGGGATGGTCTCCATGCCATCAGCTGGAGCAACACAAACATGTATCTGTGAACGTGCTGAGGCTCCAAACAGGCACTCTGGAAGGAATTGGCTGCTGGTGGCCAGTGTGCCTAGTGCAGGCTTCTGGAAAGAAATAATGAGGGAAAGCAGTTTATGGATGAATCATAGAACCATAGGATCATTTAGTTGGAGGTGATCTTTCAGATCACCAAGACCAACTGTTAAGGAAGCACCACCAAGTCATCACTAAACCATGTCCCTCAGCACCACAGTTCTACATCTTCCAGAGACAGTGACTCCATCATTTCCCTGGGCTGCCTGTTCCAGTGCCTCACAACCTTTCAGGGAAGAAATTTCTCCTAATATAGAATCATAGAATCATAGAATGGTAAGGTTGGAAGGGACCTCAAGGATCATCTAGCTCCAACCCCCTGCCACAGGCAGGGACACCTCCCACTAGTATAGGTCACTCAAGGCCTCCTCCAGCCTGGCCTTGAACACCTCCAGGGAGGGAGCAGCCACAACCTCCCTGGGCAACCTGTGCCAGTGTCTCACCACCCTCACTCCAAACAACTTCCTCCTAACATCCACTTTCAATCTCCCCTCTGACACTTCAAACCCATTCCCCTTGTCCTGTCATTCCCAGACCTTGTCAATAGTCCCTCCCCAGCCTTCCTGGAGCCCCCTTCAGATCCTGGAAGGCTACTCTAAGGTCTCCTGGAAGCCTTCTCTTCTCCAGGCTGCAGAGCCCCAACTCTCTCAGCCTGTCCTCAGAGCAGAGCTGCTGCAGCCCTCTCAGCATCTTCGTGGCCTCCTCTGCACCTGCTCCAACACTTCCATGTCCTTCCTGTGCTGGGGGCTCCAGAACTGTACACAGGACTCCAGATGGGGTCTGAGGAGAGCAGAGTAAAGAGGCAGAATCCCCTTCCTTGCCCTGCTGCCCACATTGCTCTTGCTGCAGCCCAGCACACAGTTGCTGTCTGGGCTGCACTCACACTGCAGGCTCATGTTGAGTTTTTTATCAACCCAGACCCCCAGGTCCTTTTCCTCAGGGCTGCTCTCAGCCATTCCCCACCCAGCCTGGAATTGTGCTTTGGATTGTGCCTACCCAGGTGCAGGACCTTACACCTGGCTTTGTTGAATTTCATGAAGTTGGCTTGGGCACAGCTCTCCAGCCTGTCCAGGTCCCTCTGGATGGCATCGACTGTGCCACACAGCTTGGTCTAATATCCTCCCCTGGCACAGCTCAAGGCCATTTCCGCTTGGAATGGGACAGAAAGGAATCAGTGCAACCAATGTTTGCCATCCAAATATTGGGTGCCTCCAGGGAAGCGGTTCAAAGTGACTGATGCTGGGCATGGGCTGAAGGGATTGTGGGCTCCAGCACAGGTGGGAGAGCCTGGCAGAAACCATGACCTCTGATCACTCACTGCCTGGGTTGGTCACACATCTCCACCCTGGTAAAGCCCTTGGCACATGTGCAGCTCCTCAAAATCAAGGTTGTGGTCTCCTGGGTCCTGCAGCAGGAGACTTTTGTCTGCACTTTTCAAGGTAATGCATTAAAGTGGCTCAACCTGGATGGGACACCTGTGGTAAGAATCACCCCAGCTGGGGGGTGGCACTGTTGGTTGCAGAGCTCCACCTGGGTGGCTGATTCATGTCTCCACACACCAGCAAAGTTCAGATACTGAGCAGAGATGGGGACAGGGCTGCTGGTGCAGCAGCAGCCAAATGGAAGGAGGCTGGTGGGAGAAGACATCCAACAAATGACTTTCTTCTGCTCTGAGCTAGAAAATAGAGGTACCAAAATGCATAACTCTCTTTCAAATCTCATTCTCTTGATTTCTCCCTCTTTAGCCCCAAATGAATGTATAACTCAGGCACAAACAAGCCCTGGGGGTTAGAGTCAACGTTTCTGAAGACTACAGAATTAACAGGATCACAGGATGTTAGGGGTTGGAAGAGACCTCTGGAGATCTTTGAGTGAGTTCCTATTATCATCTTTCAGTATGCCTAATGCAAATTTTGTCCAAAACTCAAGCTTTCTGTTAATTGCTTCTATTGTTTGAGGTTTTCCAATCCTACCTTTAAAAAGAAGAATACTACTCCTAATTTCATCAACAATTACTCCAGAATAGTGACCTCTTTCTAACAGAAGCTGGATTTGATTCAACCATTAAACTCTTACATGATTATTATTTTGTTGATGAAGAATGACCTTTGGTTAAATCCAGCAGCTGTTTCATTTCTGTAAAACATGTATTTTTATATATATTTAAAAAAAAAATCTTAGACAGGTTCTTACGACTTCTTATTTCTCTCTTCCTGTTTTTGGAAGTGTTTCTTTTTTTTTTTTTTTTCCCTCCAGTTTCCAGGGTGTTCAATGCTGTTTTTTTCCTAAGCAGGTAAACCTGTGCCCCCCACCCTGCCTGTAAAGCAAAAGCATTAGCATGGAGAAGCTGGTAAGTGAAAATTACTCTAAACTAAAGTGAGATGCATTTCATTGATTTTTTTTTTTTTCCACTGGCCAAGCTGAAGGACAAGTAAATTGGATTTTTAAAATCCTTCACTTTTAATACTGTATGGTGTTATTAGTAATGTAAAGTAAAACTGTTTATAGCAGATGTTTTTCTGAAGTTGGCAGTGTGCCCTTAAAGTGATGCACAGTGATTGTAAATCCAGGGGCTTCTGCCCCTTTTGGCACTAACGTACCTGACTAATGTGACCAGCTGGAAACTGGAGGGCAGAATGGGAAAAGGAGAGAGTTTCACACTTCAGGATTTAACTGGGAAGCAGTGTTAGTGCTGGAGATGTAATCCAAGGTTAGGTTTGCTCGGTCCTTTAGAAGTTACTGCAAAACAGCAGGGCATTAGCAGGAGTCCTTCTCCCAGCATCTTCTCCTTGCTGAGTGGCTCCAGTGATCCCAAAGGATGCTCAGAACCCACTCAGAGCAAATATGGTTTACAAGTCCCTTTGCTTGTCCCTGCTCCAAGGATAAACCATTGCTGGCCAGAGCCAAAAACAGATCACAGCAACTTCAAATTTCCTCCAGTGGGATGCTGTGCAGTCACTGAAGGCCAGGGCTATTCCCACCTGGGTCCCTGGACACCTTGGTCAGATCTGTGTTGGGGCACTCTTCACTTCTGCCCTCAGTCTCCTGTCCCTTGCTTGAAAAAACCCACAGCCACATGGCAACCAGGCACCACATCCTTCTTCTAGGTCTAATCCTGATGCGAGGGTGTCAACTGTGGACATGCATCCCTGGGATGCTCCAGGGCAGGAGCCCTGAGCAGAACAAGAAAGGCTGCATCCCAAATCTTTTCCATTTTTCCTGGCATGGCTTGGCCAAGTGGGGTTTTTTTGCCTACTTGGAATGAAAGCTTTTGTTATCCATTGGGCTGATAAGTGATAGCTGATTAAAAGAGAAAAGGAGGATACCCATTTCTGGAGAGGGAATTTATTAAGGAAGCACTTGAACACAACCATCACTGCTGGCCAGGGTAACAGGGGGCTCCAGCCTAGTGGGTCATGACATAGAGGTGATGTAGCCAGGAGGCTGTTTACACATGTAGCCTGCTGGTTATGGATTTGATTTCAGATTGCCCTGACCTTCCCTGTGGGGTTTATGCCTGTGAAAATACAGGAAGGAAGCTGGGCTCAGGCATGACCACTGTGGGTTTTGGCAGCACATTGCATGGGTTGTGTATCACGATGGATGTATTATCAGAGATGTGATTCATGAGATAAAGTTTAAGGCAGTAAACACACAGGTCCTGTGGCTTTGGTTTAAATGTTTTGTAATAATACAGAGCAAGCTCTGTAACTTTACTGGCTCCTCTAGATTCTCAGGCAAGTTGTAAAGCAAAATATTTAAGATCAGCTGCTTCCAGCCCTCCAGCCAATGAATGGAGCTTGTTTTCAGCAGTGACAGGCAGTATATGCTACAGTTGCTCATAAAAGTCCAAAACCATACTCCTTTTGGGCTGAAATGCTTCATGTTTGATATCAGATTTTATACTTATAGGTTCAATTGTTTTTAGCTGTTGAAAAGTGTATGGGTTGTTTTTCTTACTGTTCACATCGAGGGAAAGTGAGAAAATGAGATCATTCAAAAATGACTAAAGGAAATAATTCAAACCTGGCTCGTGCTGTGTATTTCACCCAAGTTTCAAGCCAAAATGAAAGTAAGTTAGCTGAGCAGGTTTAAAGCTCAAAGCACACAGGCCAGTGTAAATTTTATGAATTATTTTAACTGCAGCCCATGAAATGGTATTGCTTTTGTAAAATTATCTTGACAACAAATGGTCTTGTTCAAGGCTTTCCAAAATGGGCTCTCATACATCAGACAGGCTCTGGCTTGGCTTCTAGAAAAGTGACAGCATTTCTGTGCAGGGAATGAGCAGATCATATAATATCTTAGGGGATGACAGAGTCTGGGCATCAGATGTTCCTAAGTCTTTATTGTATTTCAGAGAACTCGCTGTGAAAATATATTCTTGATAAGTGTGATTTGAAAAAAATCCCTGTGAAACCTAAGCAAACTGTGATAGAAACATTTCCAGCATACTGGAGTTTACAGTAAACAAAAATCACAGCTGATTTGAAAATGAAAAAATTCATTACTGCAGAAAGAACAATCTTCCCAGGCTGTGCTGCTCTTGGGAGGGAGCTAACAGATGCAGCATCTCATTTAGCCCCATCTACCAGGTACTGGGCCTGCTGCTCGACACCCAGCACGGAGCAGGCAGCACCTGCAGCCCTGACCCAGCAGCGTTTGAGTGCTCAGTCCCACCACTCACATAGCTTTTTCTGCTCCCTTCATCACAGCAGCCATTCGTGGGGGAGGGGAATGAAGGGGTTGTATTCTTTGTCAGCTTTTGGGACAATGACTGCTCCCACTGCATTTCTGACTCACTGGTGTAGCTTTCTTCAGCCTTCTTTTGATTAAAAGCTGTGCGGGAGAAGAAAGAATTCCTCTATCAGTGTATCACCTCCTTCACAAGCCAATTCTTATCAGGCCATCTGGATAAAAACCTGGCTCAGAGCCACTGTGAACAGTTTATAAAGCTGTTCTGATTAAAGAGAGGTATTTATGGGTGTCCCAGACAGGATTAGGACTCTGCTGGGCTCCCCAGACCCTCAGCAGTTGGTCGCATCCTCAATGCCACTGCGAGCCTTGCAGGTGACCTCCTGGATCAGAGACCCACGATGTGGGTGCAGCCTCTGCAGGCAGGCAGATTTATATGAATTGCCCCAGATCAGGACCTAGGGTTGTCACTGGAGAGATGTAAGGATTGGGGTTAAAAGCATAGATTGTGCAACAGAATCGAGAAAACAGGGAGAAATCCCACAGGAGACCATGCATGTGTGTGTGTGAGAGAGACAGATACTACCACGTGCCTGAATATGTTTCAAAACAACAATTTTTATTTAACTTCTTGCAGCTGCTTGCTTAGGAAGAAAATCCTATCAGCCACGTTTAAGTGCAAACCCCTTTTTGTTTCTGTGTCACAGCACTGTGATTTCCCTGAGACATGAAGCAGAATTAAAACCCACCCAGGAGAAATAAATGAGGCAGCTCTCAAGCACAGGTGTGTTGGAGAAAGTAGCTCCATAGATACAGGACAAACTGTTCATCACTTAGGTTGCTTCAAACCAGTTTGGGAAAGGAAAACCAAACAAACAAACAAACAACCCCACACCAGCATTTAAAACCTACTTGATGGATGAGGAAAGGGGCAGGGAAAAGCACTGTGGGAAGCTGGGCAGGAATTTGAGGGAATGCTGCCATCTTCTCTTTTATTTTAGCTAATTATTTATCTGATGTAGGTCCTGACATCACTGTTTGCTTACTAATGATGAACACTTTACATTGGTGGAAGCCTTCTCACCCTCAACCCCATCAGATTGGCACCACTCTCCATTTAAATGCTGGGCTGAGCTTGCATAGAGACAGCAGTCTCTTTTCCTTAAAGTAACTGCTTTCCTCCACTCTTCTCCCCCTCCTTCTCCAGGTCAGGGATGGTTTTCATTGTGACCATCAATGTGTTGTCTAGCTGCTGGGTAAATACATCGAGCAGCTCCCATCCAATGCATAACTCACACTGTTCCTTTCTGCTAAAGCTGCCTTTCAATTATGCTTTGGTCTAGGAGGAGAACAGATTTCCTGTGGAGTTGAAGCCAGGCAGCTTCTTTGCTAAATTGAGGCTTGATAAATATGTATTCAGTCTCAGGTATCAGAATAGCGAGCAATGGCCGTACAAAATGCTAAAGAAAGGCAGCATTTCACTGACAGAAACTAAGTGGTTTTAAGCAGATGCCATCCAGCAGATAAATGCAGAAATGTACCCTTTTATCACTGTTTTTGCAAGATTTGTGTTTGCCCAGTGCAGTGGTATCTGGGTGACCATAACAACCCATTGCATTCGTATGCCCAGACCTGATAGTGCAAAACAGATTCCTGCTGTCTGTCGCTGTATTGAGACAGTTAGCAACGACAGGCTGCCAAACAAATATTTGACAAAGGACAGGCAGGTTTTGTACTGCTCTCTGAGTAATGCCGACTCTACCTTAGTTGCTTTCTGCTCTTCCTGTCCCCTTCCAAGCTGCTTTGTTTGAATGCTTCATTTCTCCTCCCAGTTCAGGTTGTCCTGTTGCACCTATGTAGCAGAGCAGGGCAGCATCTTGAAGTGGCTCAAGGTGTCTCTACAAGCTGCGAGGAGAGAGAATTTCTGCCTGTGCACAGGCAGCCATGCTTGTATAGGGTCTTAGAGTCATGCTGTGCTCTTACAGAGTCTTGGTGTTGTGCCATGTTCTTACAGGGTCTTGGTGTCACACCAGGCTAAGCACAGCCTTGGCTAGAGCAAGCTGACAGCTGGCCAGTTCAGGTGGCCAGGAATGGCCAAGGTGCTGTTCCCAGATCTGAGCACTGCACCAGTGCCTGGGCACATCACTGAGATGGGACACGGAACTTGCTGTGTCCCCCATGCTTTCCATAGCTCCCACCAGGGCTGCTCCCCACCTCAGCCCCCTGCAGCTCACAGTACCTGGCCAGCAGCTCCCAGACATCTGAATATTTGGGTAGGTAATGTAGAGTCAGGAAGTTTGGCCACACCTGCAGATGTATCCATCTAAAACCCTGCCGAGGAAAATGAACCACTTTAAAGTCAATCCAGCCATACAGGATGAGGTTAATTTAATTCAAACAATTTTGAGTGCATTTACATCAGGCATTTACACTGGGGCAGCTGGCTTGACTTTAAGCAGGATTAGCTGACTGGAGGAGCACAAAGCGTTTCCTTGTCTGAAGGGCCCTTGGTTTGATGCTGTTGCAGGGTGGATTAGAGGCGAGCAGAGCGTTGGAGGCTGCCGAGCAGAGCTCTCTGTTCCTCACAGCGCAAGGAGCTTAGGATGCCGCAGGCGGACGGGCTGGTGAGACACGATGCTAAGCACAACCCATCAAGCGGCTTGGAGGAATCCTGTTTCTGTACTCTGCTTGATCACATTTTGCATGAAGCTGGGATTTATCTCGGCAGTGGTGCTGGCTTAAGCAGCAAATTCCACTCAGAAGAAATTTCCAGATAGAAAGAAAAAGACTTGCTGGAGGAAGAATCTCATCGATTGATACAGCAAAAATGTCTTGCCGGCTGCATAGTGACTGTGACACGTGCGGATGTGCCCATTGGCGTCTCCAGCTCTGCAGCCCTCAAGCAGTGAGGCTGTGCTGTGTCCACCCCAAGCACTCGGGAAGCCTCTGAGCAGCCAGAGGATCTTTGCAGCCAGCCTCACGTGCAGCCCTGGGGTTACTGCCTGACTGGAGCTGCAGAAATCCGTAGCCTGTATCCAGTGTGGGAGCAGTAATAGGACCCAGCCCTGGCAGCGACACGCCTCTTGGCTCCACATCAGACAGGTCCACAGGGCTGCCTGCGACTGCTGTGTTTAGAACCACCGCCCTGCGCCTGCCGGCGCGGGGTTGGCTCCTGCCCGCAGTCTGTTTTCCCATGCAGCTGAGGAAACATTTACCGACAACGTCTACCAGCCTCACCTTCTTTTGGGGTCCTTCTGCTCCAATGACAACATTTTAGGTTTTAGAAAACCCTTAAGACATGAAGTAAACGCTCTCTGGAGCTGCGTTCTTTTTGGTTGTTTTAGTGGCAGATGACACACCGCTCTGATATGAGGTCTCACCTGCTCCCACACACCTGCCTGACACTTGAGTCCCTTTTAAAGCACATTAGCAGCACTCTCATGCCAGTGTGAACAGGCAAAAGGCTTGAGCTAGCTCTCCTGTCAGGAAGCATGTGCCTTTGCCTCTTACCTACCAGATCCTCAAGATCCTCACATTTTACTTTCTGGCCATGAGCATTTGGTGATGCTGAGCCATTTGAGGAAGGTAGGAGCTCAGGCAAGATGAGTGCAAGCAGAGCAGCTCCCCATTGGGACCCAGGTTATGCTGCTGCTGTGTGCCCTTGTTCCACACCATCTGAGAGCACTATTTCAGCTGTAATTTCATTCCAGGCATCCAGGATGGCCACTCTTGTGACCACATTTCTTCTCCCCATGTACCCTCTGGGAATGCCTTTTCTTCTTCTCCTGCCCTGGGAATTGCAGCCTTCTGCTGTGCCTGGTTTGGCTGAGTGTCACCAGAGAGCAGACACTGCTGTGCAGGAAGTGGCATTGGTGTTTCATGAGCCACCACTTTTCTCTATTCCTCTCAGTTGGTATTGACCTGTAGTGGCAAAGAGCACTCTTACTGAAGATGATGTCTCGGCTGAGATGTCTAACTCAGGTCTCAACTGCTCAGCAGTCATTAAACATCTCAGGGAAGATGTTCCAGAAACAGGGATGTTAACCTTGTGGTCCTGGACTCATTCCAGCTCGTTTAATTAAGTCTTCATAGCTGAAATTTGCTTTGCACTTTTGACCAGTTATGGGATTTTTCTTCTCCCCATCTCCTCTAAGACGTTGAGCAGCCTTGCTGTGAGCTGCCACATTCCCCACATGAGCTGAAGCAAGAAGCAATTACTGCTGCTCTCTCTTAGAAAGATCCTCCATTTCATTTTCTGGTTACTTAATAATTTAGGATTCTGTAAAGTATCAATGGCTCACCTATACAGAAAAGTTTTTCTATTTAATCTGCGTAATAAGCAGTAGAATATACATGATCCAAAGAAACAGAATCATAGAATCTTTTTGGTTGGAAAAGACCTTTGAGTCCAACCATTATTGAACTCTACCAAGTCTGGTGCTAAACCATGTCCCTCAGCACCGCATCTCTGTGTCTTTTAAACATGCTGTTGTTGATCTTTATCATTTGTGTAAGTAGCTTACAGTAAAACAAGAACAAAAAGTAAATTGAAGTGAGAAATCTTGTAATACAAGGAATACAGGGATTTACCTGCCCCCCCCAATGAAATCATCCAGACTAGACTCAGCCGGCTGGAGGTTAAAGAATGAAGCTTTATATTCACAGCTTAGCAGGATATACAAGCAGATCTTTACAATATATTACAAATATTTACAGCTTTACACAGAAATATACAAGTTAAAAGTAATACCAAAACACAGTACCCCTCCCAGAAATCAGAGTCCCCAAGAGGGGCTTCCAACCACCCTTCCAACTTCTTTCCACTCCTCTACCTTATCCCGGAGTGTGCCTTATGTGCAAGGTGAGCTGGAAGGATGAGCGTGGGGGGTTAGAAGCAGAATGATGAGTTGGGTTACACAGATCCAAACAGAGCAGCGGAAGCCCATGGAGAAAACACAGACCCTGACTCCAGCCAACAGACTGTGTCCTATCTGTGTTTGTGTCCTTGCTTTTATACATCTCAGCAAACCTATGCGTGAAGCAGGCATCACCATTGTTTTCTTTTCACAACCTATTTTCTCATTAAAATATTCCAATTAGCCTCAAACCAGCACAACTCCCTTGTAAGACAAAGCTATCCAAGTACAAAAACACTATATGAGGATGCACAGGTAAGGATATATGATGACCCCTCCCTCCCCCCTTCAAGCCTTTGCAACATCCAGGGATATGAAAGTCGTGCTGTGATTCAATCCCTGCCTGATGACGTAGTGCATTTTTGGTAGGGTGATACAAAGAGGTGGTGAAATGTCTTCTCACTGGATTTACTTTGATTTGAAACCATGATGCTCTGTGACCTGGCCATAAGGTGGATGCGCCCCACAGCAAGCTCTCAGCAGGATGTTTTGGGATGGAAATGCCCCACAGGCAGCCTCAAGCTGGGACAGTTTCGGGTGGATATGCCCCACAGACAGCCTCAAACAGGAATGATTTTGGGGTGGAAGTGCTCCATAGACGGGTTTAGGTTGGATGTGTCCTATTCAGAGCCTCGACCAGGAACGGGTTTGGAGCGCGGACACCTCTCCAGCTCAGGGTGGAGACAGTTGCTGAGGCCATCAGCTCCCGGACCCGGCACAAAACGGTCGCCCTGCTGAGCTAAGGGGCGAGGCGGCGGCAGCGCCCTCAAAGGGTGTCACTCCCGCGCCACCTGCTCGAGGAACGGAATCATGGGCCGGGCTCGGCGCCCGCAGCCTGAGCCTGCAGGCGGCGCAGTGGCGCCGTCGAGCCAGCCTCTTGCTAGCCCCCGCCCCGTGCCGTAAACCGCTGCGGAGCGGCCGAGTCCGGCGGCGCTGCCGGGGAAGG
>VWYK01056800.1:0-14418 GCA_013399775.1 Semnornis frantzii | reverse complement strand
TCTCTCTTGAATGGAGGAGCCCAAGATTTNCTTGAATGGAGGAGCCCAAGATTTGACACAGGATTCCAGGTGTGGCCTCATTAGGACAGAGGAGAGGGGGAGAAGAATCTCTCTAGACTTGCTGGCCACACTTTTCCTGATGCACCCCAGGATGGCATTGGCTCTGTTGGCCATAAGGGCACGTTGCTGGCCCATGCTGAACTTGCTGTCCACCAGGACTCCAAAGTCTTTCTCTACAGAGTTGCTTTCCAACCTGTACTGGTGCCTATTGTTATTCCTCCCCAGATGCAGGATGGTGGTCACAATTGAGCAGCCTGCTGCCATGGTGAAATCATGCATTGATGTAGTACAGCTTAGAAAAGATGAAATTAAGGTGGGTTGAATAAACTCAACTCCATGTTGTTTGTTCATACATTAGTTTTGTATGGGTTGTTTTTTTTTTTGGTGAATGATTTTTTGAAGATAATTCTGGGATACATCTTATTTAACCTGTGAGCCTGAGTTTGCTAGTCTGTCCATTTATGTACTCCCATTGATTTCAGTTCACTGGTTTTATGACTCGAGGTTATTAGATGCATATCCCTGGGACCTTGATGCAGGCTTGGAGTGCCCAGTGCTCTGAACTGTAGGGATCATTGTAATGTTCAATTCTGTTATGTGACAAAAAGGGCAGAAAAGCAGACCCTGGAAGCTACTGACCTGTTGCCTCACCTCTGTGGGCAGGAGGATCATGGAACAGATCCTCCTAGAAGCTGTGTCAAAGCACATGGAGGACAGGGAGGTGGTTTGAGACCAAGGGCAAGTCTTGCCTCACCAACCTAGTGACTTCATGTGGTGGAGTGACTGTATCAGTGGATAACGGAAGACTAATGGATGTTAGCTGTCTGTAGTTCTGCAAGGCTTTTAACACAGACCCACACAACATCCTTCTTTTTAAACTGGAGAGATAATTGATTCGATGGGTGGAGTGTTCAGTGGATAAGGAGTTGGTTAGATGAGGGTAGTGATCAATGCCTCAATTTCCAGATGGAGATGGGCAGCTAGTGGTGTCCCTCAGGTGTCTGTATAGGGATCAGCACTGTTTGGTATTGTCATTAGTGATACAGGCAGTGAGATTAAGTGACCCCTCAGCATGTCTGCTGATGACTGATGAAGCTGGACATGAGCCACCAATGTACACTTGAAGCCCAGAGGGCAAATTGTATCTTGGGTCACATCAAAAGAAGTGACCAGCAGGTCAAGAGGTAATTCTACCACTCCTCTGCCCTCTTGAGACCTTACCTGAAGTGCTGTGTCCGGCTCTGAAGTCCTTAACGCAGGAAGCACATGGATCTGCTGTAGCAGGTTCAGAGGCCATAAAGGCGATCAGAGGTCTGGATCACCTTTCCTATGAAGACAGGCAGAGAGAGCTGGGGTTGTTCAGCGTGGAGAAGATAAGGCTCTGGGGAGACGTAATAGTGATCTTCTTGTAGGCCACCTTCAGGTACCGGAAGACAATGGTTTTAAGCTGGAGTAGGGTAGATTGAGGTTAGACATTAGGAGGAAGTTCTTTGCAGTGAGGGCAGTGAAATACTGTGACAGGTTACCCAGAGATGGGGTGGAGGCCCCATCCCTGGAGACATTCAAGGTCAAGCTCCATCACAGAATCAGCCAGGTTGGAAGAGACTTCCAATATCATCCAGTTCAACCTATCACTCAGCCCTATCCAATCCACTAGACCATGGCAGTGCCTCATTCAGTCTTTTCTTGAACACCTCCACGGACGGTTACTCCCCCAACCTCCCTGGGCAGCCCATTCATTCCAATGCCAGTCACTCTCTCTGTGAAGAACTTCCTCCAGCCTATACCTCCCCTGGCACAACTTGAGACTGTGTCCCCTCATTCTATTGCTGGTTGCTTGGGAGAAGAGACCAACCCCACCTGGCTACAACCTCCCTTCAGGTAGTTGTAGACAGCAATGAGGTCACCCCTGAGCCTCCTCTTCTCCNGGCACACTGCTGGCTCCTGTTCAGCCAGCACCCCCAGTACCCCAGGTCCCTTTCTGCCTAGGTGCTCTCCAGCCACTCTGACCTCAGCCTGTAGCACTGCTTGGGGTTGTTGTTAAATCTCATCCCAATGCCCTCTGCCCACACATGCAGCTTGTCCAGGTCCCTCTGCAGGGCCCTCCTATCCTCCAACAGATCCACACCTGCTCCTAACTTGGTGTCATCTGCAAACTTATTGGTGATGCCCTCAGTCTCCTGGTCCAGATAATCAATAAAGATATGGAACAGGATCTGGCCCAGCACTGATCCCTGAGGCACACCACTAGTGACAGCTGCCAACTGGATGTGGCACCATTCACCATCACTCTCTGGGCCTGGCCCTCCAGACAGTTCTTGACCCATATCAGAGTGAATCTGTCCAAGCCATGAGCTGCCAGCTTTGCCAGGAGCTCATTGTGGCAGACAGTGCCAAAGGCTTTGCTGAAGTCCAGGTAGACTACATCCACAGCCTTCCCCACATTGACTAGGCAGGTAACCTGATCATAAAAAGAGATCAGGTTGGTCAGGCAGGACCTCCCCTTCCGATCTGGTTAAAGATGCCTTTGCTCACTGCAGGGGGTTGAATAACATGACCTTTGAGGGTCCCATCCACCTTGATGCATTATGATTCTATGACATAAATGATTGCTTTCCAGAGTCTATTGGTGCCTCCTGCTGAATTTTATAGCAAATTTCTTTGACCTCACATGTAGCAATGAATCTCTTCATTTTACTGATCGTGCACCACCTTCTTATGGGTTCCCTTCTCTCATTGCTATTTTAAGTTCATCTTTTTCAGAGGAAGCAGCAATGATTCCGTTAGTTTATCAGGGCTTTGGAAGCCTGCAGTTTCATTACAGCCCCTGTGTCTCTTATAAGCAAAGTACAGATTTATAGAAAGTGATGCTTGAACTTGGTGTATTGTTCAGGGAAGAAAGGACTTGTCAAGAAAGATAGGTCACCGTGACAATAAAGATCTGAGCTTGCTTCGTTAGACGCAGTCTATTTCTATTACAAGTTCCATGTTTGTAACTAGATTTTCAAAGCAAGTAGTATGCTGGAGCTAAGTGACTTAAAAAATAATGTTGTCTTCTGATCTTTCAAGTGTTCTTTTTCTAAATTACACAGGTCACAGACTATTGAGAACGACTGTTTTCTGGTGAATGAGATGTGTGGAAGGGGCTTTCAGAGGAGATTGGATTAGATTCTTGCTGCTTTCAGTAGCAGCTATGACATCTTATTGTTTGATAGCATCATGAGCTGGAAGAAGATTAACAGTTGAAGCATAAAGGATTTTTTTGTCCTCTTGATAAAAGAAAGCTTCCTTCCATCTTCTCTGAAAAGTCTACTTTCTGTAGTTAAAAAACAAAACCAAAACCCCACTGTTTCTATAGACACTTTTTTTTTTCCCTCTTAACATGGAAGCTTTTTCAGTTACAGTGATGGTCTGAAATCTTAAGGCATCGACACAGGCTTGGACGTTGTCATTGGCTCACAGCGTTGTTGGCAGAGCTGGGGTGAGAATACAGGAGTTCAAGTCTTGCATACGGCTGCTCAGTCTGTGTGGCATATTTTTATTTCATGGCTACGGAGTAAATAATTCAGGAGAGAATTTAATTTGGATGCTTGGATACCATGTCCAAGTCAGAGTAGTTTTTTTCAGGAGTTTTGGTTTGGGTTTTCCTGACACAAAGCCAGGGAAACAAGCAGGGCAACCTCTTAATCCCGTTCTGGAATACTAGGCTTTTGGTACCCTGGGTTACCTGTTGTAGATGAGTTAGTTAAGAATTGTATAATCTTTTGTGCCTCTACCAAGACCTATAAATCTATACAGTGTTCTTTTTGTGTTAAGAAATAACATCAAGTTTTACCCCTGTGTCCTATTTTTAATTCCTTGCTTAGTTTGACAGCTGATTCTTTTCATTCTTTTGATGTACCAGCAGTCAGTTGTGCCTCCCTTAGGAGCACTTGGGAAGAATTTTTGGGTTTTGTGCCAGGACGATTCATATTCAGCCTGACTATTTATGAAAGCTGCCTGGCCAGAGACAATTTATTATAGTAGAAACAAGTTGAATTAATAGATGGCAGCAATAATACGATAGAGATTGCTTGTTTATGAACAGAGTATTTTAGTGAGCAAACACCAGCTGTGCATGACTAAGGATGGCAGAGATCCAGTTGGGAGACTGCACTGCATACTTGTGCTGTCTCTATGAGGCAAGCTCCCCAGTCAGATTTCCTTTGGCTCTCCTTTTCTTTCCAGGAAGACTTTTTTCCCTATAGGATGAAATGGGTTTTTGTGTTGTGAGAGATGGAGGAGCAAAAAGTAAAACCATATGGAAGAAATTAGGTTGTAAGCATAAGCAAATGGCTTCTGCCTGCAGTCTTGAGTACACATGGTTGAAAGCATGAGTTTAAACTCTTCTAGCCTAGCTCTGTGTCAGGGGATTATTGGGTCAAGCAGACCAAGACCAAATATTGAAGTACATCAAGGGTGATTTTATCTTGGGGAGCGGCCTTTGTTTTCTTAAGCAAACTCCCCGGTTGCTGAGCAACGTAGTATTTTAAATATAATCCCGTCGAAGCCCGTCCATGGCCCTGCAGGAAGGGAGGCGGCCAGCAGAGGGAGCGCCGGGGGGCGAGCGGGGACATGCGGAGCAGGGCAGGGCAGGACGCCGCCGCTTCCTCCCTGCTGTGGCGCTTAACCTGAGGCACTAAAATGCCAAGCACCTTGTCTTGTGATGTAAATAAAACTGGGGAGAGTTGGTGATTAGCTAAACGAAAAACGTCGATTCAGACAACATTCCACTCAAATATTTTTCATTAAAAAAAGAGAAAGAAAATCACTGTGGATATCTGCCTGTTGCATACACGAATACAAACTTTCTCCCAAATAAATAGTTATAGCATAGAAATTAGGCAGTTAGGAGCAGAATCTTTGTGAGAGTTCACTGATAAGAAAATTAGATTTAATTACTTCAAAATATGTATTAAACCAAACACCACACTAGAATTTAAAAACTATTCAAGTCTATTTTCTTCACATTCCAGCTTTTTGTCAAATATTTAGCTCTTGTAATTAAACTTTGTCTACAGTATCATATTTGTCTGCCACATCACTCAATGACTTCACTGTGTATATACGTTTCTTTCTGGTAAGGAAAGAAATTCCTTGGTAGGACAACAAACAAACCTAGAAGAATTTAGTCACTAATGGGCTCTTTCACTGAGTAATTATAATATAAAGGCAAAGGTGTGTTTTGTCCTCCTCCTATACAGCTTTCCAAATTATTAGGGTTTGATTTCTAGGTATCTTTGTTGTTTAGAGAATCAGAGGCTTTAATTGCTGTAGATAAGGTGTTCATGCTTGTCCCTTTAATGTTAAAAAGTGTCAATAAGGCTGAAGATGCCAGTTAGAATTGTTTCGGGTTATCTTGCAATGGCATCTTAGCTTCTAGATCAGCTGAGTAAATGAGAGAATAAAGCCTAAAAAAATCTTACTGTTTTTCAAGTGAATAAATGATTGAGATTAAAAGTATTTTTGAGCACAAGCCAATTAGAATGCTTTATTTTAATCAAATTCTTTGTTTCCTCAAATTAAATATATAATAATGTTTACTTTAAAAAAAATATTGCATATAGAGTTGATTTCTTGCAGTCTGAGTCTGCAAGTCATTGAAAGCCTAGGGCACATTTCAGAGAGACTGATATAAACTTGCTCCACCTATTATAATAATTGGACAAGCATCTTGTGAAGTGGTAGTAGCGTTTGGGATTATGCTTCAGGATTGGTGTTGTATTGAAATGCTTTTTTCCTGAATAGGATACCTAATGTGCAAAAAGGCTAAATTGATGGTATCTGATTATTTAGAAATCTGACTAGGAGCAACTGCAAACTGTTCTGGAAAAAAGTGCCAGGAAAGTTCTGTAGCTGACAAAAAAATACATCTTCCTGTAAAGCACAAGGGCTTTTAAACCAGTGGAAGAGTGTTTAAAACAAGTCTCCATTTCTAGAACCAGAAAACCCCAGTGGTACTTATTTTACTTTAATCCAATTTACAGCTAGATACTTAAATAGTGTGCAGCTGAAAGGGTTAGAGAATTAGGGATTAAAAGATGGCTATTCAGTGTGTCACTATGTCAAATGAGGAAATCCAGAACCTCTCCTGATTTTTAGTTCCCTTTTGTCCCATGTGTTGCTGCTCACAGTATGGGATTAAGTCTAAATCTGTAATGATATTAAAGGGATAAATTGAGAGTCCTGGTGGTGTGTTAAGAACATGAGCTTTAAAAATAATGGGCACATTTACTTAGCAAAGCTGTAATTTCTGTCTTTGGAATCGGCTGCAGCTGCTGAGTATCAGGAGCACTTCTACTGTAAGGAATTTTTCACCATATAGAATGGCAGCTCATTAACCTGTGCATCCATCCCTCCCAGGCTGACCACCAGGGAATTCTGGTGGTCTGCAGAATGTACTTCAAAGTAAAATATCATTCACTAGTGTCCAGTGGGGATACTTGTGCCCTACCAAGTATGGAAAACATTTCAGAAAAAGATGAGCAAAAATAGCATAGGCTGTGTTGATTAACAGCTATTTATAGCAGCTTTTTCTGAGATGATTACTTTTTTTTCCCCCTCTGTTGACATGAAGTCTTTATCAGGCTTGTTCCTCAATAAAGCATTTGTTAACTTGGAGGAAATCAAAGAGTATCGCCAACTACTGAGTTGTCTGGAATGTGTCCAGAGAAGGGCCATGAGGATGATCAGAGGGCTGGAGTGCCTCTCCTGTGAGAATAGGCTGTGTCCAGAGAAGGGCCATGAGGATGATCAGAGGGCTGGAGTGCCTCTCCTGTGAGAACAGGCTGAGAGAATTGGGATTGTTCAGTTTGGGGAAGAGGAGGCTCTGAGGAGACCTTATTGTTGCTTTCCAATACCTGAAGGGGGCCTTACAGAAGGCTGTTGAGGGACATTTTATGGTGTTGGTTATTGATAGGACTAGGGGGAATGGATCTAAGCTGGAGGAGGGGAGATTTAGATTAGACATTAGGAAGAAGTTCTTCACCATAAGGGTGGTGAGGTTGCCCAGGGAGGTGACAGAAGCTCCATCCTTGCATGTTTTAAAGACCAGGCTAGATGTGGCCCTGGGCAACCTGATCTAGTGGAGCTTGTCCCTGCCCATGGCAAGGGTGTTGGAACTAGATCATCCTTGAGGTCCCTTTCAACCCTGAAAATCCTGTGGTTCTGAAATTCTTCACCAAACACAGAATTATGTGGATAGGTCATCTGTGATAGATGAACAGAACTGGTTGCATTTGGTTGAAAAATCTTGCTGGAAAACATAACTGATGTCAGAGTTAATATGACCTGAAAGACTGAAAATAGAACCTACATGCAGAAATAGCATTGGAGAATCTAAACAACTCTTGAGTGTTTGCTAAAACAATTATCAAGAAGGGTATTTTGTCATGGATGTGGTCCTGTATCATCTGCACAAGGACAAAGGGTAGTCAAACTCACCTGCTTAAGAGAACAAAAATAATAGTAACTGAGTAATTTTGAATCTCCATAAGGAAAAGCAAAGGAAGCAAAATTGACTCTGATATAACCTTCAACAACTTATATTAATTTTCCTTAAAAATGATGTATTACAACTAAGTTTAGAGCTTGCAAGTCATTCAGAATACAGCTATCCTGCCCATCACTATCACTCACAAGGCTGTGGCCAAGTTCAAAGGCTAAGCTGAACTTTAATTACATTGAGAATTTTGCCAGATAAATTAGAGGAAAGGATCTTTTTGAGTGAGGTTATCTATGCCTGTAATCTGTGCACTGTGAAAAAATGAAGCTGTAGGATTCTCCTCTTTCAAGGTTATATGCAAAATCTCTTCCTATCTGTTGAGGCAGCCTTTTGTTTTACTGTACATACAGAACCTATACCTGGTGAATGTGAAAATTTGTTTTTATTTCTTACACGAGGTCAGAGAGGTTTCTAAACTGGCATGAAAACTACTGTGCTTGTACTAGAGTAAGAGATGCAGTAACTGTCAGGTTTATTATTTTAGCTCAGAAGGAAGACACCAACATTGTAATGTGGAGGAGTAGTTGAACTTGCTATGTCCTCGTAAATAACTAAGAGATGTTTTTGTCCAGTGTGCATGTATTTATTTCAGGAAATTTGGTACACCTGTAGATACATTTCTGCTGACTCCCAGGAGTACGCAGGCTGTGGTGCTGATGTGGCTATGCCTGGGAGATCATTATGTCAATTTAAGTAGTTCAGATCATCCTAAAACTTCAGTCTCTTCAGGCTGAAAACTAAACTTGATTGAGCTGCAAGATTATTCTGGTTAGTCAATCAGTAGATGGTCATGATGTTTTTTTGGGAAAAACCCTCAAAAGGTTGAGGGAAAAGATGTCAGTCTGAGTTAAAATATTGTGTAGGTTTTTTTTGTTGGCAAATATTTACTTTGATTTGAGAAGGAATTAGATGGCACAGCCTTTAAATGATGTTTTGATGGGTTTCATTAGCTTCTGACACAGGTAAAGGGACTGAGTCATGAATCTTATGTTAAAGTATTTTGTACAATGACAAAAATACTCTGATGCTGTTGTTCATGTCTTTGAAATCTAACATAAAAATGTGTCTTTTCAATCTTTCTGAAATTGCAGCTCATACAGTAGGCAAGAAGGAGAATAATTTGTCAGAGTAACTCCTGGAATGTTTTTTGGTAATGGCTTTCACAAGGTGTTACAAAGAAAGAAATGTTAAAAAATATCAACTAATCCATGTAGTTAATATATGCTTTGCTCTGTTAAATGAAAAAGTATATTGAATAACTGAACCCAAATCTAGTTGATTCTTGAATGAAAACTTACCTTTCAAAGTAAACAGTAGCTCATACATTGTAAGTAGACTTGGGCCTTGAGCAGCTGACTCTGGTTGGGAGGCATCCCTGCCCATGGCAGGGGTGGTTGGAATAGATGATCTCTAAGGACCTTTCTAACCTAAGCCATTCCTTGATTCTATGACAATGCATTTTTTTACTTCTCAGTTATGAAATTCAGGATGAATTTGCCTAATATTAGGTAAATTTAACACGTTAAGTTGTTCAGCTATTAAGCGTCTCTTAGGTGTTTAGGATTCAATCTCAAGAGTTTAATGAAGAAGAAACTAATTATCACTTATGTTGTAGTAATAAAAGGTCATTTTTGTTTCTCAGGTGCCTGGGCTTCTGTCAGTTTGTTTCTTTATCTTAACTGAAATTCAGATTTACTTAGAAATAGTGGCTTGAATACTTAGTTTTTTTATCTAGCATTTCTGTTGGAAAAAACCAAACCAAACCCAACAAACTGATTGTGGTGCCACAGAATACATTTAATGTTTAGAAATCCCATTCAAAGACGGTGATGCTTGTGTTTGGGTTAAAAGACTCCTTAACACTTCTAACCAGAAACTTGATAGCACTGAACCTTAATCTTTCTCTCCATCCTTCCCATCAAAACTGTGGTAACAAAGCCATAGAATGGCTGAGGTTGGAAAGGACCTCCGAGATCGTCTCCTCCAACCTTCCCGACATGGGTAGAGATGCCTCAACGAGACTCAGCTACTCAAAACCTCATCCAGCCTGGCCTTGAACATTCCTAGGGAGGAGGCATCCACAACCTCCCTGGGTTGTGACTTAACATGTGGTAGCAAATAACAGATGTCATCCGAAAAATGAAGCACACATTTGGAAACACTAATGGCGGAAGTCTGATTCGACATTGTGGGAAAGGCTCCCCCTGCTGTCTTAAACGGAGTCGCTTGGCGGTTTTGCGAGATGTTGAACGGTTTGCTTTTTGTGTTAGAGAAACTTGACGTTCAGCACTTTAAAGGGCTTGCTCTTTACTTCTTAATTTGCAGAAACTTGGTAATTGGTAGTGTGTCTTGCCATCTGTAGGAAAAATAGTTTAGTTTCCACCAAATATATTTGTACATCTATAAAAAAAGCTTGCAGAAGGTTTTAAGTCTAGACTACAGAGTGGAGATAATTTTTATTTGAAGTTTATTGCCTAATGTACCATATGGAGTTGAATAAACCTATTTTTTTAGCATTCCTTTTTTATAAGTGCCTTTGATTAAAATGTTATACCTGCTTCAATGGGTTCTGAGACCTGCAGCATTTTCAAGATGTCTGCAAAAGTTTACTCTGACTGTCTGCTATAATAGAAGATAAAAATGTTATGTTTTTCATGTTCTGTGTAGTCATTAGTCTAATTCAAATGGCATTCATTCAAATATATTTACAAACATACATATATTTTAAACAATAAAATTTGATATGCTTACAAAAAGTCAAAATATTATTCTCCATAAATTTACATAGAGAGTAGATTGCTGATACTCTGTGCTAATACAAAGTCCCTGGCTTACACTGTAAGTAAGAAAATGTGAAAGCATTTGTGTATTGAAAATGTAGATGCTGTGAAGATGTCTGGCTCAACTTGAAGAGATACTGATGTATTTTACACTTCAATTTAGGCAGAAAGGAAGCAGTGGTAACATGTCTAAAATCAAGATAATATTTTTATTTCTATGGTTCATTTTGAAGTTTTGCTCAACTAGACTTATAAAAGAAGACAGACATTTTGACAATTGGGTTTTTTTTTTTTTTGTCTTGAGACAGACAAAAGAAGTTGGTCTACTTGATGCAGACATATATGGACCTTCAATTCCAAAGATGATGAACTTAAAAGGAAACCCAGAATTAACACGAAGTAAGTGAAAGTGATTCTTTTCATTGCAGTTCAGGACTACTCCTGGTCACTCACTCCTGGTCACTCACTCCTGGTCACTCACTCCTGGTCACTCACTCCTGGTCACTCACTCCTGGTCACTCACTCCTGGTCACTCTGCATTTCTAACTCTTTTGAGTTGGTGAAGCTGTGGAGTAGCAACAATGGAAGTTCTGGCAGAGTAGCTGACATTAAGGTGATTTAATTGTGAAAGCAGAAATTTGGAGGGTGTAGGAAGATGTAATTGTGAAATTCAGGAACTGCTTTAATAAGTGGCAGGTATGATAAGCTTGAGAGGAAGTGATCCATCCTAGGTGTGTATATATGATGTGGGTGTATACATACAGATGTATATATACATTTTATGTAGATAGAAAATATGTATGACCCTGGTCTTTTGGTATAATGAGGTTTAGTGGTGTTTTCTGATTTCTCACTACATTTTCAAGAATATAATATAAAATCTGAACAAATACTGGTTTGTACAGTAGTTGTGCAAACCCAGGAAGTTCTGTGTTAAAGATGTGCATTAATGCTGTATATATAGCAGTAAGGCAGTCAATTAAAAACATTATTTTTGATAGCATAGCAACGAAAAATGATGTTTTAAAGTCTGTTAAAGTCTTCAGTGTGAGACCTTGGTTGGAAAATGAATCTGTAAAGGTTTTGAGCACTCCTTCACTCTTAGATTTCTATTTATTTTCTCACATGTAGCAGTTGAAAAGGTATTAGGGATGCCTGGTCCCATACAGACTAAATTCATGCAGCAATTACAGAGTAGAAATTATTATAGTTATGCTATAATTTAAGTTTTCAAAATTAATTAGGAGTTCTTAGTGAGGAGGGAGTCTGTATAAATGGAAGATATTCCATTAATTTAATTTTGCACACTGTGGTACATTGGAAAGTCTGCTAACATTTAATAGAGTGTCATTCAAAATATTTCAACTAAATGGGCAAGGAAGTATCAGTTAGTAAGTTCACAATTGAATTTAATTAGCTAATAGAGGATTATCTAGCTATGGAATAAATATTAACATCAGCTACCGTGTATGCACAGGGCAGTACTTAAAGCATAAGTAACAAAAGCATTACTTCTATTTTTTCTCCAAATAATATGCCTAAAAGCTGTTTTCTAGCTTAGTGGACTGCATAAATTTTTACTTTTTTCCCTTGAGTAAAAAAATCTACTATTTACTAGTTGGCAGAGGGTGAAAACTGTTGTATTGCCAAAAAAAATACTGCTCTTTTGCCAGATAGTTAGAGGATTTCTTCATGTAATTTTAATGGTTATGAAGGTTTTGGTGATCTTTTACCCTTTATGACTGTTGAGTCCTCTCATAATATTTCAGAGCTTTGTTTCCATTTTATGATGTTGTCAGTGTTTTTATCTCGTGATTCATAGATTCATAGAATGGTTTAGATCCGATGGGACCTTAAAGATCATCTGCTCTTAACTCCCATGCCATGGACAGAGACACCTTCCACTAGACCAGGTTGCTCAAAGCCTCACCCACCTGGCCTTGAACACCTCCAGGGAGGGGGCATCCATGACCTCCATGAGCAACCTATTCCAGTGTCTTGCCATCCTCACTGTAAAGAATTTCTTTCTGATCTCCAGTCTAAATCTACCCTCCTCAAGCTTCACTCCATTCCTTCTTGTCCTATCACTACAAGTCCCTGTAAAAATTACCTTCCTGGGTTTCTTGCAGACCCCTTTCAGGTACTAGAAGGCTGTTCTAAGGCCTCCCTGGAGCTACCTTCTCTCCAGGCTGAACAGTCCCAACTCTTGCAGCCTGTTCCCCCACAGGGGAGGCTCTCCAGCCCTCTTTGTGGCCTTCCACTAGACCTGCTCCAGCAGTTCCATGTCCCTCTTATGCTGGGGGGCACCAGAACTCTATACAGTACTCCAAGTGGGGGTCTCAAAAGAGCAGAGTAGAGGGGCAGAATCACCTTCCTCATCCTGCTGATCAATATCTTAAAATAGTATATTCAGAACATCAGTAATGGACATGTGTTATTCAAATTTGGAATAAAAAGTAATTTCTGAGAGAAAACTAGCAGTAGTTGTATTTGACCTGTTGAGTCCAATGGTATTGCAGGAGTTTTAGAACTCAAATTGGTGACAGAATTCTCAAATCAGAAAGGGACAGTTGCATTTTTTTTCCCTGGGACACATTTGTATGTCTTTTGCTCATCAGACTGTGATAGCAGAATCTCATAACAAAAAAAGTTATTTTAAAATAGAGTCTCTTGTGACTGTTTAAAGATCTCTGCTGGAAGTAGCTGTATCAAGGGATTGTGTTACAACTTTTCTAAGGTTATAAATAGACAATTTGGAGTGGACTAGTTAAGTAGAGAAAATGGCACTTAGGTAGGCTAATTATTGAGGTAACAATGAAAAAATATCTTGGTCTTGCATTATGGTTGAATTTTAAAGACATAACTTGTATTCTCAGTTGTCCTTACTATGCTTTACCAGTGGAGTTAAGTCACATTTGATGTAAAACCTAAATTTGCTGGTACTGTTCCTCTTGAGTCTTGAACAAGTTTTTAGGTTGTTTGTAGCCTACAATATGCTTATGTTTATATGTTTATAATGTTTATAGCCTATAATATGCTTTACTGGTAGTATTTTGAAAGAAGACAACCAAAACCCTATGTTTCATGTTTGGATATGTCTTATCCCAGTGGTTTTTTTTGATGGCTGAGTGTCTTACATGTGACAAAATAATAATCCAGAGTATTGTAATTAGTTATGGTTTATATTTTGGAGGCTGTTTCTTAAGTGATGAGATAGTTGAAAATGAGAGGAGTACTTTATTGTTAAGTGTCTTCTTATGGACCTTGATTGTTCTGAAACCTGTAACAATTAACTTCAGCCTGGATTAATTCAGCTATTGTTTTGTGGAAACAGAAGATGACCATTACTTGGATGGGAAAAGAGATAGAGGTGTCCTGGACAGTTAATTTGCTTCTCAGTGTTGGTTTTGATTTGGTGTGTTGTAGCTAAGCAGGGTTTCTCCTTGGTCAAGTGATTTTATTTTCCCATGTGTTGTAGCTAAGCAGGGTTTCCCATGTGTTGTAGCTAAGCAGGGTTTCTCCTTGGTCTCCTTGGTCAAGTGATTTTATTTTCCCATTCTCTGCTAGTGAGCAGGTGCAGAAGAAGCTGGGGGTGAGCATAGCTAGGACAGCTGACCCAAACTTGCCAAAGGGATATTCCATACCATAGGATGTCATGCCCAGTGTATAAACTGGGAGAGTTAGCTGTGGGGTGGGGAATCACTGAGGACTGGCTGAGCATTGGTCAGTGAGTGATGATGAGCAATTGCACTGTGCATCACTTTTCTTGGGTTTGTTTTTGTTACTTTTGGGCTATATTTACTGTTGTTGTTATTTCTAAATTTTAGTTATTAAATTGTTCTTAGCTCAACTTGCAAGTTTTACTCTTTTTTTGATTCTCCTCATCCCAATGAGGGGGAGCTGTCAGTGAGTGCCTCTGTAGTGCCTGGTTTCTGTCTGGGTTAAATCAAGGCAGGAGGATACCCAGCTCCTGGAGGAACTATTTATAGGTATGGAGTTGTTAACTGCTGTTCAAAAAAACAAACAAAAAACCCA
>VWYK01056797.1:8623-24108 GCA_013399775.1 Semnornis frantzii | reverse complement strand
TCTATAGTAGACACCCACAACAGCTTCATTCACTGTTTCATTCCCCTCAATACTCTATCCACAAGCTTTCAATCTGTTCTACCTCCCCCATGGGTAGAACTCAATACATTTCAGTTGCTCTCACACATAGAGAGCAACACCAAGGCCTCACCTTGTTGGTCTGTCTTTTCTACTCAGTCCGGAGCCACCCATCACAACCTTCCAGTCATGTGAGCTGTGACTGCAATTACATCATAGTCATGCACTCTAATGCAGATCTCCAGCTCCCTCTGCCTATCCTCCACTCTCCATGCATTGGTACATAAGCATTCCAGAGAGGGATTTAAGCCATTAGTTTTCACTCTGTCTATCTGTCCACTCCCGATCATATCTGTGGTTGCTGACCTTGTGGGTTCTTTGTGTCTTACACCACCACTATCCACCTCAAGTGGGATGACAGATTGAAGGCCATCCTTAGGCTCTTCTCTAGTGAGCCTGGTTTTAGACNTCTAGTGAGCCTGGTTTTAGCCCCTGTGAGCCTAGTTTAAAGCCCTTTCAAGGAGCCCTGCCAACTCCTGTGCAAGGATCCTTTTCCCCCTTTGAGAAAGGAGTACTGCATCCTCCACCAGCAGACCAGGTGCTACACAAACTTCCACACAAAGAACCCAAAATTCCAATGGTGGCACCACTTTCTGAGTCATGTGTTACTCAGGTGTATTTCCCACCCCCTTTCAGTGTTTTTGCCTACAACTTGAGGGATGGATGTAAACACCACCTGTGCACCTGAGCTTTCAACTAGTCACCCCAATGCCTTGAAGTCCTTCTTAAATTGTCTCTCTCTCTAATGTCATCATTACCAACCTGGATAACTAATGAACTATAATAATCAGAGGGCTGTACCAGAGCAGAGAGCTTCCTTTCTATATCTCTAGCCCAAGCCCCAGGGAGGCAGTAGGCTTCCCTGTGGGATGGGTCTGGTCTGCAACTGGGCCCCTCTGTTCCCCTCAGAAGAGAGTCACTAAATACAATTACCCTCCTGTTCTTCCTTGTTGAAGAAGCTCTAAGGGGTGAGAGTGAGCGACAAGTCCTGGGTGGCTCACTGGATGGATCACAACCCCTATGAGGAGAGGTTGAGGGAGCTGGAAAACAGGAGGCTCAGAGTAGACCTCATTGCTCTCTACAGCTACCTGAAGGGAGGTTGTAGCCAGCTGGGGTTGGGCTCTTCTTCCAGGCACCCAGCAACAGAACGAGGGGACACAGTCTGAAGTTATGCTAGGGCAGGTCAAGGCTGGATGTTAGGAGGAAGTTGTTGCCAGAGAGAGTGATTGGCATTGGAATGGGTTGCTCAGGGAGGTGGTGGAGTCACCATCCCTGGAGGTGTTGAAGCAAAGCCTGGATGGGCCACTTAGTGCCATGGTCTGGTTGATTGGCTAGGGTTGGGGGATAGGTTGGGCTGGGTGAGCTTGGAGGTCTCTTCCAACCTGGGTGATTCTGTGATTCTATGATCTGTGTTGCCACCTTCATTCCCCTCCACCTCCAGAACCCCTCATACTTACTGTGTAAATGTATCTGAGGGGGGGTGTAGGAAAGGCAGGGGCATGCCCGCGATCCCAGGCAGGAACCTGTTTCCACTTTCCTTCATCTTCTTTTTTGTTATTACTAGACTGAAACTGGAAATAATTTAAACAGGACTGCTGTGAATTAGGTAAGAGAGTTGAGGTTGTTCAGTCTGGAAAAGAAAAGGCTGCGGGGAGTCCTTATAGTAGCCTTCCAGTATTTGAAAGAGACCTACAAGATAGTTGGAGAGGGATATTTTACAGAAGCACAAAGTGACAGGACAAGGGCTAATGACCTCAAACTGGAAGAGGATGGATTTAGAGTAAATATAAGTAAGAAATTCTTCACCAGGAGGTTGGTGAGGCAACAGAGTGCCCAGAAAAGCTGTGGAGGCTCCAACTGTGGAATTGTTCTAAACCAGGTTGGATGGGACCTTGAGTGACCTGTTCTAGTGGGAGGTGTCCCTGCCTATGGCAGGGGGTTGGAACTGGATGAGCTTTGAGGTCCCTTGCAGCCTTACCATTATATGATTCTATGATTCTATAACCAGGAAAGTTTGCAAGCCCCCATCCTGCACAAACAGATGAATGTGCAAATGGCCACCTAAAAGGGATAGGCATTGTGGCTTTAAGGGTATTTTTGGTAGTTGTTGGGGGTGGGGTGGTTGGCATAATTCTTGGTTTAGTTTGTGGGTTTTGGGGTGTTTTTCTTTGGGTTTTTTTTAAAATATTTTTGGTTTTGCTTTTAATAAGAATGGGAGTTTATGTGCAATTAAGTAGTTCAGTTGACTTACAAATTTCATTTTATTATTACTGACATTGTTGACTTGGCAATGGAAATAATAAAAGCCATGACAACTACATTTTGCTTCACAGCCGAGACCTGCTTGATAACTTCTTGAAAAGAGGTTGGTGGTTTTAAACCACTTCCTGAAAACCAAGTAATCAGCATAGCTGTCATTGTCTATTAATTCCTGAGCCTTTCTATGGAAACCATAAAAGCTCAGGCAAACAAGGGAACCGATGCAGTCTACCCCACAGGGGCACACAACTCCTTTAGCACAGGAAGGCTGATGGTAGAGCACTCCTTCCTGTAGGTGCATCTCCCTATAAGTAGGGCCTCCCACACAAGAGCAATGTAATTCAAGTTGTTCAACTGCCCAGGCTCATGTTCCCATCACATTCAGCACTTCTTCTGGCAAAGAGACAGGGAACAACTGCTTGAGCAGAAACTGCAACCCAAATAGATAAACCCTTTCTCCTAAAATTCTTCTGGTGATGAATGAGGAAGAACCAGACATTGGTCATGCTGTCAGCACATTAGCATCCTCCCTTCTCTGACCTGCTGCCCAAATGCCTGCCAAAGTTCAACCGGTGAGCCTTTTAAGATTTTAAAGGACATTTGATTCACAGTTGAAATGATTTGAGACAGTAAACATTACTGTCACAAATTACTTGATGGTTACTTTAAACAGACTAGGTCTAATTTAATATTTCTGGCACAGATGAAATACTCAAAGTGGTAGTATACTATGAAAGTTTCTCAATATTAGATCCAGTAAATGAAATTGAGTTCAAGCAAATCTATTAAGTAGTTCAACACTTTCCACAGTTCATTACAAATATTCATTATTTTCTGAAAACTCCTTCATGACTGCAAAGAACAGATCATAGAATCATAGAAAAAGCTGAGGTTTGTTCTTAATCATAAAATCACAGAATCATAGAATGGTTTAGGTTGGAAGGGACCTCAAAGATCATCCAGTCCCACCCCCCTGCCATAGGCAGGGACACCTCCCACTAGTACAGGTTACTCAAGGTCTCATCCAACCTGGTCTTGAACACCTCCAGGGAGGGAGCAGCCACAACCTCCCTGGGTAACCTGTGCCAGTGTCTCACCATCCTCACTGCAAACAACTTCCTCCTAACATCCAGCCTAAATCTCCCCTCTGCCACTTCAAACCCAGTGCCCCTTGTCCTGGTATTGCAAGACCTTGTCAATAGCCCCTCCCCAGCCTTCCTGTAGGCACCCTTCAGATCCTGGAAGGCTACTCTAAGGTCTCCTGGAAGCCTTCTCTTCTCCAGGCTGCAGAACCCCAACTCTCTCAGCCTGTCCTCAGAGCAGAGCTGCTGCAGCCCTCTCAGCATTTTCATGGCCTCCTCTGGACCCACTCCAACACTTCCATGTCCTTCCTGTGCTGGAGGCTCCAGAACTGCGCACAGGGATGCAGGTGGGGTCTGAGGAGAGCAGAGCAAAGAGGCAGAATCCCCTCCCTTGCCCTGCTGCCCACACTGCTCTTGCTGCAGCCCACAGTTGCTGTCTGGGCTGCACTCACACTGCAGCCTCATCTTGAGCTTTTCATCATCCCACACTCTCAGGTACTGTTCCTCAGGGCTGCTCTCAGCGATTCCCCACCCAGCCTGAGTTGTGCTTGGGATTGTGCCTACCCAGGTGCAGGACCTTACACTTGGTCTTGTTGAATTTCAGGAGGTGGAAATGAGATTCAGAAAAAAAAAACATGAGTAAGAAAAGCTCAGTTTTTAATGAAACATTCTTGAACTCGTAAGAGCTTTATTTTGAATCTGCCAGCAGCTACCAGCCATACATTATATCAACATATTGCAAAAACTGCCCAACTCCTTTCAGATAAACTGTCAATATTACCTCAACAGATATGCCATCAAAATGTTCTCCTTACATTATTTATTAGAATCAAAGTTGGCTGCATAGAGAGAAGAACCTGCAAAACTGGAGATCATAGAATGAGTTGTAGAATCAACCAGGTTGGAAGAGACCTCCAAGATCACCCAGACAAACCTATCACAGGTACCTTGGAAAGATTTCTTAAAGGATTAACCTATCTATTATTTTAAAAATGCTTTAATAACATTAGCAATCTGGTACTGAAAGGTTCATCAAAAGTCTAGGAATTTAGAATTCCTATCTTTATGATTTGGAAGATATTAGCTCAGCTGGGTTGTCTCAAACAGATAATTGATATAAAACATTCACAATGCATTTAACTATATACTGAGGTCAGAAGGCATTATTCATTGTTTCCAGATGAATCTAAACTGAGCTTTGTGTTGCTGAAAATGTGCTGACATAGCTTCTTTTAGCATTAAAACTCCTCAACCAATTACAGTGAAGTATTATCAAATTATTAGCTTTGTGAATATCCCTGTGGAAAAAAAATCTCCCTGCTAGAAATGCATAGAATGCTTATACAAATCACATGAACACTGCTAGAATAAACTGAGGGATATTTTAGGAATATTAATTTTTAATGTTCTTTCAGTGCTAAGTATCATCAAAGATTGCATACCTGAGATAGTTCTGTGCTGCTTTTCCTCGCTATGTTCATTCTTTTGGTTATACTTAACTTAGGGGGGAAAAACGGGCTACAGAAGCATAGGCAGCAAAAATAAAGTTCTACACATCTCTACTATCTTCTTTAAAACTGTGGAGTAGTCCAAGGGCTGCAGGAGAATAGGCAGCAAAAATAAGTTAATGTTCTACACATCTGTACTATCTTCTTTAAAACTGTGGAGTCGTC
The DNA here is from genome assembly GCA_013399775.1 of Semnornis frantzii. Taxonomy (NCBI): domain Eukaryota; kingdom Metazoa; phylum Chordata; class Aves; order Piciformes; family Ramphastidae; genus Semnornis; species Semnornis frantzii. The sequence goes on along the minus strand of VWYK01056797.1, from coordinate 19,016 downwards.
CAGGTGCCCACAGTGGTGCATCACATCATTATTCATTGTCTTTGCAAGGCTAATGTCAGGCTATTTAAACAAATTTCCTTCCTTCTGATGAAAGCATGTGGTGACAATTTTGATCCAATTTAGTCACTCTGTGCAAAGCAGAGCAGTTCTGACATCTCGGAGTGCTTGTGCAGGCTCCGCCACCAGTACCATTTTGCTGCAGTACCAGCAGACCACAGAGCTTTGCCGCCTGCCTTCCTGCCTGCCTTTCTCTGCTGGCAAAGTTTGTCTGCGTTTCACACACTCCAAGGCGTTCAGCAATCACATTTCGATTGTATCTGCATTACTGGAAAGATCTCAAATGTTCTTTTGATTTCATTTTTTAATGTGTTTTCAACCTTCCAGTATTTTTTTTTTTGTTACGTTCGGTAAGTTCATTTGCACACAGGGGCATACATGTGTGGGTTACTTATGTTTAGTAATGCCACTCTTTAAGGCCACTAATTCTTTATACCTTGAAAATCTGCATGCATTGGGAAGGTAATCTACTGCATGCTGCTTGACTGTGCAGAGTTAAGTGCTAATATGAAGGATACTTGACTTATGTATATGGATCAGACCACAGACAGGTACCTCTGCAAGACACTGTACCTCCTCCACGGCATATCCAAAGATGTGCCAGATGTCCAGCTGCTACTAAACCTATTAGGAACCCTAATGATGGGCTGCTAATTAGGATTGAGTAGGTTTGTCAGCTCTGCCTAGGTAAGAGGATAGCTTTTCTGTTCTATAAAAATACGGCAAAGGATTAAGGAAAAGGAAAAAAAAAAGAAAAGAAAAGAAAAGAAAAGAAAAGAAAAGAAAAGAAAAGAAAAGAAAAGAAAAGAAAAGAAAAGAAAAGAAAAGAAAAGAAAAGAAAAGAAAAGAAAAGAAAAGAAAAGAAAATTATTTGGAATCTGTTAAACGGATTGAAGATTTGTACTTCAAACCACCTGAAAAAGAGTTAATTCAGAACTGGTCTTAGAAAAGAAAGAAAAAAGAAAGGGGAAAGAAAATAAAAAAAGATACTCTGTGAACCAATGCAATTTCCAAGCAGTCAGTGCTACAAAGATTTAAGCCAACAGAAAATAAATGTGATAGTAAAAGGTTAGTGCCAGTGCACTAGCACTGTATGGGGAAAGCAGAACTAAATAAGTAGCTTTATAAGGCAGACAGACTGCAGGCAGGATTGGGGGGACAAATGTCTGTAAATGATCACATCATATCTTGAGCAGTAAAAAGCATGTAAGGACCTGTACTAGTGGGAGGTGTCCCTGCCTATGGCAGAGGGTTGGAACTAGATGATCCTTGAGGTCCCTTCCAACCTTATCGTTCTATGATTCTCTGGTTCTGTATCAAAAATAATGCACTACGATGGCTTTACGGCACCGATATGCATGTGGACGCTACGGTTCCCATCAGAAATTGAAACAAAAAGGGAAAGGATTTGAATATGTCTTTACATATTCATACACACCACTTTATAGCCTATTTTACTTGGTAGAATTTATTTTTAGAAACACAATAATTGCACAGTTAAACAGGAGACTGGGGAAAAAAAAAGTTTAATGTATGCCTGTTTGTTTTCCCATCTCAAAGAAACGGCTTTCAAAAATAACAAATACTGCTTGAAGGGTTGAAGCAAAGATACTTTTTTATTTGTTTGTTGTTTTTTTTTCCCCAGTGCTACCCAAAAGCAGACAAGCTCACACAGCTTCTACCGTCAAGAAATCTTCTGCTCGCAGCAGCACAACTCACCAGGAACAACAGAAAAACAAAGCAGCAGTCTGCCAGCTGTATAATAGTCACATAACTGGCAAAGTAAATGCTCCTGAGATGTGGCTGGTTGTGACAGGAGATAAGTGGATTTTCTATCACGGGTAAATCCCGGCAAACAAAAATTAGTTTGCTAAACATTGCGCTGCAGAGACAATAGACCCTCAGGTCAGCGCTGAGAAATGACTTGGCTTAGCGAGGAGCGCACTGATATCGCCTGCAGTGCCAAGGCTGCCTTCCTCCCCACCTCCTCCTGCCTTGTGTGCTGCAGACCTTGCTAAAGTTCTGTGTTTTCTGACTAGTTCTTTTTTCTTCGGGGTTGGGCTTTTTTTTTGAGGGGTTGATTTTGTGGGGTGGGTTTGGGCTTTTATGTTTTTTTGTTTACTTGCTGGTTTTTTTATTGTTATTTCTCTGGTTTTGTTGTTGTTTTGGGTTTTGGTCTGTGGGTATGGGTTGTTTTTTTTCTTGGTTGGTTGATTTTGTTTTTCATTTTGTTTTGCCTTTTTTTTTTTTTCATTCAATATTGATCCCTAGTTCAACGATGGGTAGGAGTATTGGAAAACACAGCCATTATCTCCATCTGTCTTCATAAATTGCTGCACTCCATAGTAAACAGAGTAAACAAGGTCAACAGCAACAAAAGAATCTGAGAATGTTTTTGTGTCTTTCATTTGAATGAACTGTACTGTCCCTCTGCTTTTTCAGTTGCAGCATGAACGTAAATAAATAGAAGAACCACCGCAAAGTAATAGCCAAAGAGTAAATTAAGGCTAGCTTCTTTCCTTTGTTCTAAAGAAAGCAATTTCTAAAATAAACTCACTTTCTAGGCTCTAGTTTGTTTTCTGAGGGAGAGAACTGAGGAAGAGACTTTCAGTTTACATTGCAATAACCAGAATGCATAAACAATACACGGCATAAAAATTACCAATATGAACCAAAGCCCTTGGAGATGCTAAGCATACACTAACATTTCAAACAGCCATACACACAGTAAACAGGAACTCCCAGTCAAGCCCATTTGTGTACCTCAGTAACTGCCTCAGAGATGAAGATACTAAACATTACCAAACCCCCAGGAGCTTTTCAAGATTTACTTGAAAACCAAGTGGTGCATTATGGTTTTAAATTCTGAAATCTGCAGGGACTATAATAGAGTAAATTAGTTGGCTGGGTAATAGAGCCAGGACCTGATTCTACAGTGATGAAAGAATTCTCCAGGATTTCTAAGCAACTGCTTCAGCCAGCTAGCTGTGGTATTGGGGAAAAGGGAGGGAAAAAAATATTGGAAAAAAGGAATAGATTGATCTAACCAAAACTTTTTTAAATAGCTGTGACATTTGCCCAAGCATAGATAGGGGGGAAAAAAAAATGAAAGAGAGAAAGAACAGGAGCTTGTGTTTAAATATTCTCAATGACTCAAATGTCTTACCTTATTTTTTTCAAACCTAAAGATTCAAATGGATAAAATTTTAAACAGCAAAGGAGATAGAACTATGTTATCATAGGTTCTAACAACGTCAGAGTATACAGTAGCTAAACTTTCATAAAAGCCTCCCTTACAATTCCAATTTCAAATTACAATTGTATTTTTACATTTGTTCCAGATCCCTGCCTACTTCTTTAAGCTCTCATACCATGAGTATGATTGGGGTAACTCTTCACAGTGCATGTGTACAAAGTAAAAAATAAAAGTTTGTTTTGACATCTTCATGACTCATGAGCTCAAAAAAGTGATCAACAAAACGGGCAAGGAGAGCAGAATATGTGAGCACGACAATGATGTTGCTGCTTCTATTAGATTTTTCAACTGTACATAGACTTTGCAGAACTGTGTTGCTAAAATCACGGAGAATATAGAACTGACCTACAGAATGAGACTTTGACTACAGTAATGACTTTGCCCTACAACACAGCAAAGCTTCTTCCCACTATCAACCCCAGCAATTTGACTCAAGTACAATCTCAGACACTTCAGGCTTTGGCATTTCTAGCCAATCTCTTTCACTGCATCCTCTCTGAATGCTACCAATCATCTATGCAATTTCAGCTGCAAAACTAAAGTTTGCATCATATTACATATAATAACTCCTTTTTAGAACTGAAGCCTTTATGACCTCTATTGTATTTCAAGAACTTTCATGATCTAATAACAAATTGAAATATTTCCTTTATCAAGATCAAATATGTGTCTTCTTCAAGCACTACCATCTTCTTTGGTGCAAGGAGCAGCAAAAGCTTTGAAGGGATTCCTGCAACCCAGTTAACACTTTTGTAATTGCAAGAATGCCTAGAATTGACACCAGGTTATAAAACAAAATCCAAATAATTCAGAAGTGTATTTGTACAGAGAGCAAGCCATACCACAGATTATTCTGCCATCAAAGGTTTTCATTTTAAAATGTTTTATTAAAAGAAAATATGAATCAAGTTTCAAGGGAAAAAAATGTATGAAAAGGCAGAGGTATTACATCATAATGAAAATTTAGAAAATCCTGTTTCTCCTTAGCATTTAGTTTCTTACCAGGAGCAAGACATTTGTTAAGGAGGGATATAGGATTAGACTCCACAAGCATGCCAACTACAATACGTGTAGACACAGATTCACGTGCACGCGTGTGAGCGCACACTTTCTTTTAGTGGACCCTCAGTTGAGACAACTGTGATCTAAGTTTCTCTAATGAAACAAAAAATCATTAACTCCGATGTTGGCTTTGGAGCAACTATGCTGCCCACAAGAAGAGTAACACTGGGGATGACTTATTTTCCTGTAGGAAGCAGTGAAATCACCTTTTATTTATGGTAACGTACAGGATATATTTAGGGGTATTTAAAACTAACGGTTTTTGTAATAATCTAAAAGGCTACAGAGCCTAGCACAGAGCAGTTTCTGTAAGTTCAAACAGGACTCCCTTTTAGCAGCATGCAAAAATGCAGTTATAAATATTCAGCGTTTCAAGATATGAACTTCACTGCCCAGGAGGTTGCAATATTCCAGGTATCCTCCCGCCGACTGTAAGATCCCACCCGTTGCCTTGCTCAGCTAAATTCTTCTGTCACATACAGCATCCATTATATATTAACTACACTCTCCTATTACAGATGACTGCTGATAAGACCCAGTTAATAATCCAGTATCTTTGTTCCTCAAAATATTTTAAAAGCACAGCCTTATCAACACTGCTTTACCCTGCCTTAAAGGAAGGCAAACAGAAATGCTACGAAAGGCCTCCACAGTGCCTAATCTAAAAGGAAATGCAACATCCTAAACCCAAACATGTGACAATTAACTATTTTCACTGAAACGGGTTGGTTAGTTTGTACAATATATGTTTTCCTGAAAGAGGTGGCAAGAGATTTGGGGGTAGGTGTGTGGAGGCATTTTTTCTTTCATGATTCATCCAGCACAAATATCTTCTACAAGAATATGTTCCAGAAATAAAAAGGGATACTATAATAGTAGTATGTATGTAGGTGAATTGCTACGCGCTACAATACTGACAGAAAGAAATCTGCACCACCACCACCCCCCCGCCCCGAAAATGACAACAGCCAAAATGCAAACAGAAACTTGATGGTATTCTCAGTTGAGAATTGTTTGGGTTTTCCCCTTATTAATTCTATTACACGACCCCATAGTATATTAATTTCCACTCCAATATATTAGGTTTACCTGCATACCGTAAACAGAAACATCGAGAGCAAAAGTTACTTAGAACAGCTACACATTTTCATTTTTGGTTTGTTTTCATTCTGTTTCATTAGTAAAGAGTATAGGGGCATGCAGGGGAATGACTTTTTGGCAGTGGGTGTGGAGCATTGCCTCCCCTCTCAATTCTAGCTGAGCTTTACCAAGCCCCCAGCACCAATGCTCGCTGTCCGGTAACTGCAATATCACTTCAGCCCTTCCTCCAGCCCAATGTCTACAGCGTTGGTGCACAACACATGCCAAGAACTCTCCCTTTCCCCTCCCAAACAGCAAAGACTGCTTTCCACCTGATCTGAGCAGTCTGGTGATCCAACTCAAGGGGCAGCCACAGGGGCCACCACACTTGCAGGATGAGCCAGCACCCACGGGCTGCCTGCGCTGTTGGGCGGAGAAAAGCATGACGCCTGGCAAGATGGCTAAGCCAAGGCAGCAGAGGCCAGCAGGACCTTTTAAGGTAGAGGTAGCAACATCCACCTATGACCATCAACCACAGCAGAGGCTTTCACACTGAGTAGGACTGGAGGAGGTTTCATGTTATCAGCACGTACTGTGGCTCCGTGGCATTAGCAGCCACCCACTGATTCTCCTTTTGGAGCCGCTGAGGGCTGCAACTGACTTTTGTCCTAGGCTGCAAGTGTGCACAGTTTTAAGTACAAAATGTCTACCTATAAAAACACTTCACAGAAATTTATTATCTTCATTGGCTTTTACCTTACAATACAAATCCTATTAAATGATATGTTGTTAATATAATAATAATAATGATAATAATAATAATCATCATCATCATCATCGCCAACATCATCATTATCATTATCATTACTATTACTATTATATATTATTATATACTACTATATTAGTAGTATAAAATAGCAATTATTATTACTATAACTATTATTATACTATAATTATTATGCTATAATTATATTCTATTACTATACTATTATAACTATTATTATAACTATTATTGCTATCATTATTATCATCATAATCAGCATCACAATCATCATCATTATCATTATCATTGCTATAATATACTATTATTATATATTATTATTATACTATCATTATTATACTATCATTATACTATAACTATTAGTATACTATTATTACTATTATTATAACTGTTACTACTATTATTATTACTACTATTATTATAACGACTATTGTTATAACTACTATTATTTTTACTACTATTATTCTTGTTACTGTTATTACTACTACTACTACTAAAATTCCATATTCCTGTTCAACTTGAAATGGAAAATCCAAAACCAATACAACAAGTAACAAATGTATCCATGGTGACAAAAAATTAAAAAAACAAACTCTAAAGGACAGCACAAAGAGTGAAAATTAGCAGTGAAACTACTCCATCAAAATTCTGGAAAAAATGCATACAAGAAAAATTCACACAATTAGAAGGGCCACAATAAATCTAATTACTTGAAGGCTCGGCTCAAACAGTAAAATATACGTGGGAAAACATCATAGCATAGTAGAATATCTCAGTCCAAAAATCTTCTTGGAGGTTACAGCTTTAAAAAAGGGCTAGAAACACTGACAATATCCTGAATTCATTAAATAAACCCTCCCTTGTCCCATTAATACTTGCTCTATAAAAATAATACTTTCAGAGGGTTAGGTCTTAATTTCCAAGGTAATGATTTCAGTATTGATTTCAACCTTGAAGCTGTACATGTGTGTTCCCACTATGCCACCATACATCAGCAGCAATTAGGCAAAAAGGCCCAGGAAAAGCAGCAAGATGCATGTAAACACAGAAATGTTTGCTTTTCCCTTCCCTCCCCTTCCTATTTCTCAGGTGATTCAATAGCAGCCTGCACAGAGAAAGAAATACCACACAATTGTTTTACTAATGTTGTCTACATCATGACTACAGCGATTTTAAACCAAAGTGGGTATGCTATGGACACAGTGAAGCTTTCTTCTAGCGTTGTGCAATACTGCTTTGTGTAGTAAGTGTTGCAACAGGGCCAGGTGAGATTACAGAGCTTTCTGCCTCCTCGTAGAGCAGAAAAGCACCCAGAGCAACCGCAGGTAAACATTACATCCATTAGCTCATGCTTTGTCATGCAAAAGACAGAAACCAGGACATTCATTTAAAATTTAACATTAAAGAGAGTTTCAGACTGGACAAAACAGAGAACCTGCTTAACAGAAACTTTGAGCTCTACTTCCGGAACGAAATTTTCTACAAAGCAGAAAGAAAGCACAATCCAGTTTATTTCAATCAAAACCTTGTGTTGCAGCGGCAAGCAAATAAGCATGTGAAACAGTGGCTTGTGTTTTTTCAAACAACTAATATCGAAATAAGTTTGATCAACATAAGTTTTGTTGAAATTCTCAACAGGAAAAATAAATTATGTAGCATACAGTCAACACATAACTAACACCCTAAGCCAGACAACTTCAGGAAATCACAATCCTAGATGCACAAGCAATCGTTGCAAAAAAATGACTGTAAAAAAAAAAAGAGAAGGAGAAAGAGAAAGAAAAAGAAAAAAGGAAAAAGGGAAAGAAAAAGAAAAAGATAAATAAAAAGGGAAAGAAAAAAGAAAAAGAAAAAAAGGAAGAAAAAGGGAAAGGAAAATAAAAATAAAAATAAAAAGAAAAAGAAAAAGAAAAAGAAAAAGAAAAAGAAAAGAAAAAAGGGGGAAAAAAGAAAAAAAAAGAAGAAAAAAAGGAAAAGATATCCCATCTTATGCTTGCAATTATATTAAAGGTAGAGGAATAGTCCAAAAGAAATGAGCAAAAAAGTTAACCTAATGCCACCTTCTTAATGGCGAGGAGACTCAATTCAAATTATTTGAACCTAAAATCATAATGCTTGTCTTTTCTTCTTGAGTCTTTGGGAAATGCAGTGAAGGCAGAGCATTGGAAATGTATCTTTGAACAGTTCTGACAACTCAGGCAATTTATATTTTCCCTTCTAGGACGGCTGACACCAAATTAATCTGAGTTTCACCATTACAGACAACGACACATGCCCCCTTGCCCCCAATATTTTTAATTTAATGAAAATAAGAAAATAATGCCCAGCATGTCCTCAAGCACAGTACTTTGGAGACAGGGCTCAGAATGTTACAGAAGTTCTTCCCCTTAAAGCTGGAAGTGAACTCTTGATTCAATATTTAATGAAACCGAGAAAGCTGATTGTCCCAGAAATCCTCCAGCTCTCTGCTGTGTTCCTTCTAAGTATTATGCAGCTATAATTTAATGCTGAGGCTCAATGAGAGTTCGAGGAGTCAAGAATAGTATTTTTCCATCACAGAAAATGTTCTATATTCCTGCTGCTAACAGTAAATTGCAGCATTCTATCGCTATTGTACATCCCAGCCCAGTACTGCAGCACTCTGGCTTAGGCACAGCTCTACGCTCCAGCATGTTTTTTAGGGTAGGCAGCCAGCTCGGCGCAAAGCATAAAGCAGATTTCCAGCAAGCAACAAAACTAAACTCTGCACAGCGTTTAACAGCTCCGAGACCTTTAAAGGCTTAAAATAATATGGATTTTGTGGTGTGCTGGCAGCCAACCCCGCAGCAGAGATCTGCATTGAGCGGAGCCACTCGGCACATCCAACACTGCAAAGCAAGCATTGTATCGCTGGATTCTCCAAAGTAAAAGATGAATGACAACGCTGAGCTTTGCTGTGCCTCCCCACCACAGACAGTGCAGTAGAGCTCGTCCTTTACATTAAGTTCATCTAAAACTTCCCATTCCTCCCAAACATTCCTCACTCCCCCTCTGCAGACGATACAAGTTTGTGTAAAGCAAACCTAGGATGAGTTCATCCTACCCGGTTTCTCTTTTCGAGCTGCTAAAAACTACAAAGGATAGCCCACTCAAAGAAAACATTTCCCAGACAATGGAATCCTTTCAAACTGCACAGCCGACAGGATTCCCCAGCTGTCAGTTTTAGCTGCCTGCCAGCACAAAACGTTCCTGAATATGAAATTTGTAATAATCACTCCTATTGATAACGCGAGCAGAAACAGAATTACATCACAGCGAACACTTACCAAAATACATTATGTTTCTCATTAATCATGCAGTCAGGATCCCAGCGCCGTGTATTCAGCATTAGCTCCCGCACAGGGCTGACATGTAAAACAGAGCTCTTTCATTCTACATGATGTGGAAATTTCCCAGCAGAAGAAGCGTGAGCAAGCAGTGTTGCCTCCTCAGGGTGAGCGCTTTGCAGGCAGCCTTATCCCCGGTACAATCCCTGGCTGATGTAGCGTTTACTCCGGCTGCATGCTGCACTGCCCATTCTTACTGTAATCTGACTCCTCCTTCTGATGTCCTTGCCGTGCCTGTGACATCAGGGCTAAGAGTACTACAAACAGATCTTTTCTTTTAACCAGTTCACAACGGCGTGTGCCAATGTCCTCCTTAACCTAACTTGGTCTTGGTGGGGGAAGAAAGAAAGAAAGAAAAAAAAGAAAAAAAAAAAAAAAGCATTTTAAAACCATATGGGTTTTTTCCCCTTTTTTTTTTTTCTTTTTTTTTTTTTTTTTCCTTTTCTTTTTTGGCAGCAAAGACATTCAGCGACATAACACACTCAATTACATAATCGATGGCAAAGACAAAGCATATATTGTTAGTGTGTTTTCTTTTGAAGGGTAGGCTCCAGAAGAAACCCCAACTGCCTGATTCCCCAACTTCAGTAAAAACTAAAGATGCTTGGCACTTTGCAGGATCATGTTCCCCTAGGACTTCTTTCTTCTTCTTTCTTCTGCTTCTGGTGCTTCTGCTTCTGCTTTTTCTTTCTTCTTCTTTCTTCTTTGTTTTTCTTTCTTCTTTTTCTTCTTTCTTCTTCTTTCTTCTGCTTCTGGTGCTTCTGCTTCTTCTTTCTTCTTCTTTCTTCTTCT